>JANSJX010001260.1:0-10042 GCA_026168455.1 Theocolax elegans
AGATTCTATATTATTATGATATCCTATTTTTATTAACAATTTAAATTTGTATTATTAATAACATTAATATTATTAACTTTTTAAATAATATTTCAACTTTAAAATTTACAATAATGATAAATCTAACAGAAACTTTGATTTTTCTAGATTTTTATAATGCATTTACTTTTTTATACATTATTGAAATTTGCAATGTTTAATAAACATAAATAAATAATTAAACTTGTTGGTTGTTGCATATCATTGAAGCGTTATTAATTATCCTAATTTTCTATTCCTATAAAATTTAATTAAGTAAACTATGATTAAATAATTAAATTTATCAAAACAAAGTATGACGTCGATTATACTTAAATGGTTCATTCGCGTGAACATACATTTGGCTTATATACATATATATATCTATTTATCATTTGAGATTGCGATCTATTTATCGTCTATAGATAATTGTGTATCGATTGATGCTTATTATTGCGTTATCGACCGCGGTTATTTAAATATAATCACTATTTTAATTGCTTGAATTTTTACTAAAAGTTGTGCCCGTTACAAGATACCAACTTGTTTGTATGACTGTCCTTGTGATTTGTCATATTGTGAATAGTAATTGCAAAACCTAATCGAATGGGAAATTGTTTTCTGCGCATGTTGAATGGTATATCTTCTTTAGATGGTGACAAAGTGATTCTTGGTATTAAAACTAATTTTCCAATTTTTTTTCCGCTTATAATTTCTGCTTTAATTAAATGTTTCATAAGTTTTGTTACTAATAATCTTGTTCCATTACAAAGACCTTCATTCACATTTAAATTTCTTAGAAGAATTACTATTGCACCTACTTTTAATTGTAATTTATGTAGAGGAAGTCCATTAGGTGTAAGGGAATTAAGAAATTCTGTAGGTAACGTAACGTGACATCTAAGTTTTCTCCATTATCATCTTCTGCTGTATCTACACTTAAGTATTCAATAATTTGCCCTTCCATTATAGCCAAAATTTTATTATTTATTTCAATTACGTCGTTGTTGGTGAAGGCTAATATAACTTTATCATTTAAATCTTTATCATTTATTTTTATTTCGTTTCCAAAAATTTCTGCAATGATATCATTTTCTTTTGTTATTAAATCAAGAGGGATTTCAAGCAGTTCATTTTCTTCTTCAGACATATTTAAACGTTTACCTTCACCTACATTTAATAACCATTGTCTAAAATAATTGTCATTATCTGTCACTCGAAGATTTTCATTTAGTGTCATACGTATAAAATTCGGCCATAAGTAACTGTTTTTAACTGAATTTTCAATAACTTCAGTACGACTACTATGTCGTATAACTTGTAATGTTTGCCTAAAATCGCCTGAAACAACCAACATTTTACCACCAAATATTTTTTTATTATTACATATATCTTGAAATAGGCGATTGACTGCTTCAAAAGCATATTTCGATGTCATAGATATTTCATCCCATATTATAATTTGAACTTCTTTTAAATTTTTACCATCTATTGAATTAGATTTAATATTACATATAGTACATTCTGTGATATTAAGTGGTAGTTTAAATGTTGTGTGTACTGTTTTCCCGTTATGTAATAAATTTGCTGCAATCCCTGTCCAAGCAACACATAAAAATGAAATGTTTAAGAATTTAAGATAGTCTATTAGAACATTAAGCAAACAGCTTTTCCCACTTCCTCCTGGTCCATCAATAAAAAAGCTTTTTTGTCTTCAATTTTTAAATGTTGCACGATAGTATCAAAAATGTCTTTGTTATGATTTTTTAAAGAATTTACTTTGACGTTTATTTCAGTAAATGTGCAACTTTTGTTATGTGTTGTTGATTTATCAGCATAATCTTCTATAAATGTAGATATAACGGGTAAATTAAAATTATTTAAAGAATATCCATTCAATTGTAGGTTCTTATCAATAATGTTTAATGCTAGGTTTTCATCAGCATTTTGTTCATATTTTGGGTGCTAAAAAAAGTGTTTCTATTTTTCGTACAAATCTCTTGCATTAATAGGATTGTGAAAAATACAAATATATGCAAATAATTCACAAAGAGCAGTAGGAAAGTGTAATTGTGTTGCTTCTTCCAAACATCTGTCCCATTCTTTATCTTCATTAACCAAATGTCTAGCTATAGAAGCTTCATAAAATGTAGAATAAATTATATCATCAACAGTACGTAAATCCTGAAATGATGATACTCCTTTGACATGTAAAAGTAATAATCTTATAAAATATCGTTTTCGATCCTTTGAATTCACTAAATACATTCTGCTTAATACAGGTTTTATTGTTTTTTTTTCTTTTATTCCATGTTTTTGAATTATTATCAAATACATAATTTAATGGTATTTCGGAATATAAATAATTTCGTGCATCAGAATCGATTTGATTTAATTTTAAGTATGCTGTTAATGTCGTTTCTACATTTTTTTTTAAATTTCAGTTTCTTTTCCTTCTTTAAAATACACTTCTTGTTCATCTTCATTGTGAATAGCTAATCTTATTATGGTATGTGAAAGTTCGTGTAGAGGGTATTCTAATAGTATTATATTCATTGCTTTCAATATTTTCATCATGAGTTAAATTAGAACTGTCTTTTGATCTGATACCTGTGTCACGTATTTCTATGTTCGCTCAGTCATGTCCTTTATAACACTATTTAAATAAGTATTTTATACATTGGACTGTTGAGCATACTTCGACATTAATGTGACAATTAAATTTTAACAATAAATAAGGATTATACGAAACAACAAACCGATTATCAGCTATTCTATTGTGGTATTTACCTTTATAATTGATTTTTTTTTATATCATTTCTTCTTATATATAATGGATATCCTGATGAATTAAAAGTTGTTTTGTTATTAAATTTTTTTGGAAAATTTTTCGTACATTTTTTTGTGTCTTTACTCATGCAAGGTGAACTCATGTTTTGCTCTCCACAGGGTCCATGAATCATAAACTGTTTTACAATATTATACAACCGTGGATAGATATCTTCGTTTGGAATTTCTGCGTTTATGAGTTCATCTACTTTTTCGGAAGTATTAATTTTATAATTTTTATCTAAAAATTATAGCATATGCATGTGAGGAAGTCCACGTTTTTTAAATTCGATAACATAAGTGTAGGCGATACAATTTCCTAAAACACCTTGCTTAATTACCAATTCTTTAAATTCTTTTATTTTTTTATGAAATACCTTAAATACTGAATCTGGTCTATCAATTACAGTTTCATATTTTTTTTAAATGTTCAGTTATTTCTTTTCAGTTTGGATTACATGTCATTGTTATAAATAAGTCAGGTTTTCCGTAACGATTTACTATACTCATTGAGTCAATGTAATTTTGTTTTAGGAATCTTGAACTTCCAACAAAATTTAATGGCAAAATAAACATTTTTCCAATTTTTATATTTTCAGATTCTTTTTTCTTGTGTAAATAATCCATTACGCCTTTATAATAATCGCTTCTTAAAATATCTTAGTTTTTCTTTACAAAATATAATCTTGATTGTTCAACTTTTACAAATGCATCAATTGTAAACTGTTGAGAAACTTTTCCCATATTAAGGTATGGATTAAATCCATTTCTCATAGAAAGTCTGTAATTATAAAATTGCAAACATGAAATATTGTTTTTCTTATATTTGCATTTCATATTAGGCATCCATCCATATCCTCCATTTGGATAAATAAGTGGGTATGTCATTGGATCAGTGTGTTTACTTATTAAAGGAATACTAATTGGATTGTCATATTTTGAATATATAACTATATCCCGCTCTGAAGTAGGCAGTCCATTTTTTCCTACAAATACCATTGCAACTTCATTACAAGTAGCTTCATTATATATATATTTTTATCTAATTTTTCTTCTAATATTCTAATTTTTCTTTTTCTACCTCATACATTATTTTATAAGCTTTAGCATAAGGATTAACATTTCTAATTAAGCTATCTAATTTACTTGACAATTCTAATTTTGTATCTAAATTATTTTTAAAACTTTTTCTTCCAGCTGCAGCTAATTCATTATCTAGAACATACAATTGCCCATATTTTCGAGCTTCATTTTCATTTAAGATTCAGATAACTTATCAAATTAGCTCCAAAGCTTGCAAAAGCTAACGCATTATTATATAGCCGAATATTTTTGCGAAAATTAATACTATCTTCCGATATTCCTGTAGCTAATTGCTTTAATTCTTCCGGATAGGGAGGCATTTTCGGTAAGTCTACGTTTCCTTTGTGACAACAATTAGAAAATTCTTTACCTAGTGTATATTCAAAAACAAAATGTTTAGTATTACAATGTTTACAAGTTTCAGACATATAACCTAAATTGTTTTCAATAATTATTTTTTCATCAAAATCTACATTTGCTATTCGACCTATTATTTTGGATTTACTTACTAATTTTACATTTTGTTCATTTTTAATTAAAATACGTTTATTTAATTCTTTATAATTTATACCTTTTTTGGTATTAATTGGTTTATCATATACGTTAAAAAATTTTCCTTCATCAATTTTTAATTTTGTAAGCAATATGATTGGTATTTCCATGTCTTTGACATTTTTCATACATATGCGTCTTTTTAAATTTTTTTGTAAATGGTTTTATACTAATTTATCGATATCATTTTTCTACTTTCGTTTAATATTTTTCCATTTAATTTTTTCTTTTCATTTTTTTTTACATTGATCAGTATTTCATTATAATAAATATGTTGTTTTTGTAATGCTTCTTTTTCTCGTTCATTTTTTATTTCGTCACTATTTATTTTTTGTCTTTTCATCATGGTTTGCTGTTTTCTCTTTATTTTTTTTCTTCTATCCGTCGTTGCTATTTTTATTATTTACGTAAGCTTGTTTTTTCGTAATGCTTCTTTTTCTCGTTCATTTTTTATTTCGTCACTATTTATTTTGTCTTTTCATCATGGTTTGATGTTTTCTCTTTATTTTTTTCTTCTATTTGCCGTCATTACTATCTTTACTCCTCATATATGCTTCTTTTTTATGCAACGCTTCTTTTTCTCGTTCATTTTTTATATCGATACAGCTAATTGTTTGCCTTTTTATCATAGTTTGCTGTTTTATTTTTAGCTGTTTTATTTCTATATCATTAAATTGTTTACTTTTATTTTTTTGATAAAATGAACTATAAGTTGGTATTTCATAGTCTATTTCCGTTGGGGTAATAGAATCAACGGAATTGATTTTATCTTTATTATATAAATTCATTATTGTTTGTTGTTCAGAATTAAATTTCTGTTGAAAATTTTATTCTATTATTTTTATTTCTGCTACATTGAAATTCAATTTTTTTTTCATCAATACAACAAATATGAATCATGTATCTTTTGATTGGTATTGTTGAAATATTATAGTTTATATTTTGTAAAATTGGAAACATCGTAATACTACGTGTTTCGTATATTTTTAGTAAATGTGAACGCATTTGGGAAATATCATAGTTTAAACTGCATGGGCATAAATTAAATACAATAGAGACAGCAAAAGCTATCGCGAAAATTCCACAATCATAACTATTGGTTTGAAATTGCACTGTTTCACAAACAATTTTTAATTGTTGACTATCTGGAAATAATCTATTGATGTATACTTTATGTTCATTTTGCAAATATTTAGCATTTAAACTATCATAAATGTGTATCGTTCTATTATTGTAATACATACAAATCCAATGACCTTTTTCATATTTTCCAGAAAATAACAATTGAATGTATTCATTATTCATTTGAACTGAGTTAATATTATATTGTTTTTGAACTAAAAGAGTTGTTTGCATATTGAATAGTGTACATGATTTAAGGATGTTATTAAATTCTAATATGTGTTCATCGTTTAACATAGAAGCATCGTCGCTATATGGTTCAATCGTTTTTACAACTAATATTTTTATTTTCGTCAAACCCATTATAAAAATGGTTTATTTTACAAAATGATTCACAATTATAAAAATAATATTAATAATTTGTTTCAATTGTTTAATAATAATTATAATTTTTTTTATTTTTCTAAACGATTATTTTAAATTTTTTATTAATATTTTTTTGTAAAGCTGAAAAAAATAAAATATAAATTATTAGAAAACAGTGTTTATAAGAAAGTAGCTTCAATGTAATGAATGAAATATAGTTAATATAAATTTAATATTTTATAAATACTAATATTATACATACCCTAGTGGAAATACATTTTCGATGAAAATGCTCCAAAGTATGCTAAAAGTGGGCCAACTTGCGCTAAAAGTGGGCCGATGTTTACCAACATTGAAATATTTGGAACATTTTTCCAGTTTTGGCAAATTTTAGCCCACTTTTGGCCAATTTAGGAACATTTTGTATTGATTATGGAATAAATTTTTCAACCAGTAAAAAATTGTTTTTCACATGCAATTTCTTAAATTAAGGCGCACTTAATTGCGTTGATAATATTTAATATTGCAATAATAAAATGTTGTAAATAATATGTTGTAATAATCTTTTCTGTAAATGGGCCAACATTTAAACAATCTGGGCCAACCTTTACACAAAGAGGGCCAAACTTTCCATCTAATGGGTCAATATTTGCACAAATTCTTTGCTAGTAGTTTGACACTCATAATTCCAATAAATGCAGCGCTGAATAAAAAAAAACAAAGGGCAGCAGCATTCCAATTAATATTATATCAATAAAATATTATATTCCTAATGGCATTCCATACGATTAAAGTCACAAGGTATATTATAAAATTATCTAATTTTCATTTTAAATTATTATTGTTTGAAATATAATAAGTCATTTTGTATTTCAGTATCCTGATTAGCTTATTAAGACTATCGCAATAATCAAAAATGCAGTAGTATTTCTTAATGATTAAGTTAAAAGGTATAGTTTTGACTTTGTCAATTTATTTATAATTAATAATAAAAATGTTTTTGTTACAGATATAACATATATAATATCAATAATATGTGACAATATGCATATTGGATATAAATCTTCTTAATGGCATTTTAAAAATAGTAATATTTATTTGAATATTTTATCTAATGTTTAATTAATTATACATTTAATATTTAATGATATAATTTAATTTTTCTGTTAAAGATGATTTCGATGAATACTTGCTGAATTTATAAATTATATAAACAATAAAAACGATATATTGAAAAAAATATATCTTATGAAATATACAAGTGAATAGAGTACAA
The DNA here is from genome assembly GCA_026168455.1 of Theocolax elegans. NCBI lineage: Eukaryota > Metazoa > Arthropoda > Insecta > Hymenoptera > Cerocephalidae > Theocolax > Theocolax elegans. Next base: position 7,247 of record JANSJX010001260.1, read on the forward strand.
TTGTAACATAATAATTGTAATTTAATTTAATAACATAATAATTGTAATTCGAAATTTTTGCAAAAATAAGTTTGTAAAATAAACAATAAAAATTAATATGATTTATTGTATGTTCCAGTGTTGAAATTTTATTAATTTTAATTACGTAATCAAATGTTATTTTACTTATTGTTATTAAGATAATTTTCTGGTAATAATATCGACATAGTAGTTGATATCTATTTGTTTAAAAAAACTATAAGGCCCAAAATTTATAAGGCCCAAAAATATAAGGCCCAAAAATGTAAGGTTCAAATTTAGAAGGCCCAAAACGTAAGGCCCAAAATTTATAAGGCCCAAAAATATACGGCCCAAAATTTATAAGCCCCAAAAATATAAGGCCCAAAAATGTAAGGCCCAAAATTTATAAGTCCCAAAAATGTAAGGCCCAAATTTATAAGGCCCAAAAATGTAAGGCCCAAAATTTATGAGGACAAAAATGTAAGGCTCAAAATGTAAGGCCTAAAATTGTAAAGTCCAATTAAAATAAAACTTTACAATTCCGTTGCCAATAATGTAAGGCCCAAAATTTATAAGGCCCAAAAATGTAAGGTCCAAAAAATGTAAGGCCCAAAAGTGTAAAGTCCAATTAAAATAAAACTTTGAAACTATAAAAATGCATTTTTAAAAAACCGGAGAACCGGAGAACCGGAGACCAAAAGTCGATCCACTTTAATATAATATAAGATTTTTAGCAGCTTACTGGAGATTAGATGGATACTGAAACAAGTGAAGATACTTTTCTACCACTCTAAGGTAAGTGCATAAATTTTTTTGCAATGATCATGCTAATAGATTCATCGTTATAAGGCAACAAATATATATTAATAAATTATAATTATAATTTACATTTATATTAATATTTCGGGAACTTTTCCCGAATATTTTGACCATAAGTGATCTTAATGATTTAGACCCACTCTGGAAATTTTTAGGCAGTTTCTGACTATAAAAAGACATCTTTTAGACAGTATTAGGTTACCAGAGTCCGGAGCAGAATTGCTGATTTTCACTATTTAAGGTTTCAATGGCTTACAAGAGTGTGACAGCATATATTTATGTCTTTAAAAGTATTTTTAATGAAAAGTTCGGAAAATTTTACAAAAAAGTCATAGTTATGTTTTTAGTGAAAAATGCATCCCCTGGAAGCTAAAAATTCATGAAAATAGGAATATAATGCAAAAAAGTGCTAAAATGTCAACTTTGACTCTCTGTAACTTAAAATAATGGCCCCGAAAAAATCTGAAAAAATTCAGAAGAACTACTGGATACCTCTAAAACATATTCCCACAGTTATAGTAATATTTATTTTTTTCATCTTCGATGTCACAGAGAACCACCCATATATATATATATGACAATCGACACACTCTCGTGAATGTGTCAACGGAGGAGCGTGCATCGTAGTGTTCCCGTATTTGGGCTAGATCAGAATTATAAACGATTTACAAAATTTTCTTTGTTAGGAATAAAAACTTGAGCAATGCAACTATATACATATGTTAATACCCCCATTTTAGTATATTAAAATATTTCCTTTTTACCGTAAAAAGTATATTCGAGACCGCGCGGCACGCTCCCACGAATGAGTAAACGGGGGTACGTGCCTCGTAGTGTTCTGATTGTGAATTTCGACTGAATCGGCGATTGCAGACGGTCTAAAAATTGTTTAAAACTGCTGCAAAGTATAGCTTGAATAGTGCCGACAAGAATATATCGTCGCCTCTTACGAAGACTAGCACGCATTTTACGTCTTCCGCGAAAAGTAGTATGTTATCAGTTTGTTTATGGAAGAACAGCACGTTTAGGGTTTTTACCGCGAAGACTAACACGTCTATGGTTTGCTCCGCGAAAACTAGCATGTATGACCTTTTCTCCGCGAAAACTAGCATGTTTGCTCTCCGCGAAGACTAGCACGTTTTCTCTCCGCGAAGACTAGAAAGAGAGAGAGAAAGAGATGCGTGACAATAACAATAGAAGGTGCTGAACGACAGCACTCTCCTATTATTTGTCTGAAAATTAGACAAGAAAACACAGAAAGGAGGACTCAAAAGGTAATGCTGAACGGCAGCGCTACTCAATTGGGATTCTCTGTTAGACAAATGTTATATATGTATGTATATAACTCGTCAAAACCAAGATTTGCTGAACAGCAGCGAATCCGGCTTTTTCTGCGTTAGAGAAATAAGAGAGGTGCAAAAAATGGAACAAAAGGGTAGACTTTGCAGAGCAACTGCGAGATCCACGCTTTTGTCCAACCAAGGTATTTTTATATAAAAGACAAAATTAAGGGGTTAGTTTTAATTATTACAATATTTATTTTACCTTATACAGTGAATAATCAGGTACGCTGTCCCCTTTCGCTTCGATGTTGATTTGATTCGCCGGAAAATACGAATAGTCGAATATATATGTATATATTAGTTACTATTCAACACGCGCCCGAGACTCTAAGTACGAGTCGCGTTTAATACCGAGCGAAGAAAATACAAAAATGCAGCGAGAAACGTAATCAATTAGAAAAATAAAATGCCCTGTTGCCCGTAGGAGAGACGGTGGAAAACTGTCGAGCCTATGGACTACCGACAATTAGCGCGGGGCCGTATTTTCTTCGCCCTTAAATACCTATGCGCTTATCTCTATTCGATAGATACAAAAAAATGGTGGGAGTGCATTTTCGAACTTTTCTTCGATTTTTATAAATTTTAAGTATTTTGTTTATTTGATAATTTTAAAATGTTTATAAATATGTAAACT
>JANSJX010001261.1:0-10030 GCA_026168455.1 Theocolax elegans
ACAATATTTCCGAAATAAACATAGAAAAACGGTCAAAATAATGAAAAAAGCACACAAAAACACGTTTTTTTGCAATAAAACGAAATGTATTGTTTTTACTAAAAAACTTTTAATGAACGAAATGTTCGTCTCAAAATAACAAAACTTTTTCCTATTCTACACTTAACGCTCAAAACAATATTTTCGAAGATAAACATAAAAAAACGGTCACAATAATGAAAAAGCACCAAAAAAACACGTTTTTTTCGCAATAAAACGAAATGTATTGTTTTTACTGAAAAACTTTTAATGAACGAAATGTTCGTCTTAAAATAACAAAACTTTTTCCTATTGTACACTTAACGCTCAAAACAATATTTTCGAAGATAAACATAGAAAAACGGTTAGTGTAATCAAAAAAATATGAAAAAAACGTTAAAATTTGACTTCTATTGTATAATTATTGTTGATATAACATCATTTTTCTTCTATCAGTATTTGTTATATGTAAGTCTTTAATATCTTTCTCCGGTTCATCATTTTCGTCATCAGATAAATTGCTACCATCTTGTAAATCAGGTCCAACTATTTCAGAAATATAGTCAAGTGACGCCTTAACCGCCAATTTTTCAGTCTTTCTTGAAATGTCAAATTTTGTACACCATTCTAAAATTAATTATATTTATGTAAAAAATGAAAAATAAAATATTGAAATTATGATTATTGTTACTAAAAATGATTCCTATCTAATATTTTTTTTTTTTGTTTTTTTTTTTGAAATTCAGGTACCCAACTGGTATGACTTCGTCATTGAAATGCACTACACTTTCATGCTCATCTTTAAAATAAGTTAATTATTTTACAATTATTTTTCAAAAAGTAAAAAATTATTTTCTTTTATGCTATAATAAAAACTTACATTACAATACTTTTGATGTACAAAGGACAATTTAAACAAATGTTTTATACTCTCCATCTCCTTCTCCAAAAATGTTTAAGCCATACTTTTCTTTCTAAAAAAATAATATATGTATGTATAAAATAATATACCTGTTAATAGACAATTAGATTGTAATCTATCTTAAGATTTGTTAATAATATATTTTAATATAACAATTTCAAAGTATAAATTTTATTTGTACCGTAAATTACAATTTCTATCTAAAAATTCTGAATAGATATCTTATGTAAATAAATGCACGTACCACTTTTATAATTTTTCACTGTTTCCACTTGAAAATCTTTATAAAGTTGTGGTCTGCATTTGTGTTCTATACCGTAATTATAAAATCAAAACAGACACTTAAACCCATTACAATATCCTTCACATACATCTTCATAAGCTATTGTCCTAAACTCTTCGTACATAGTGCAATTGAAATTCTCCTTTAAGAAAAATAACCAAAATTGGAAGAGTGTGTTCACCTCATAACTTCTCTATACCAAGTTGTTTACGCTCTGAAATAAAAAGAGATTCCATGAATTCTAAAGTGAATGACTTTATCTAAATTTTATAAATAATAAATATAACAACATGATTAATATCAACATGATTTCTTTAGCTAAGAAAAGAAAACATTATAATAATCATCATCACATCAAGAATTTATAACTTATAGTTACAAAAGTAAATTCAAGGTTTTTTAATATCTTACCTATTAAACAACGTAAATGATATTTATGATACACTTGTTGAGTGAAACCGTTTACTTTTAAAAACGAATGACTAGGATGTTGGAACGTTGGCAATGATTGCGGAGCACCACCGTAACTATACTGCCTAAGAAACCTTCGTTTGAACTTGTATCAGCACTACTTCTGTAAATATAAAATAAAAAGAAAATCCTATTATTCTTGTATTAGAAAATAAAGCTAAATATTCAAAAACGTAAAAAATAGTAATAAAAGTTGTTAGAAGATAACACATTAAAAATCAGTTAATGGATTGAAAATCTTAATGATGTTCGCAAAACACTTTAATTAATATTGCATAATTACATAATTTAACAATTGTTATATATGTTAAATAAAAATTATACTGTGCTTGAATTATAAATTTTATAAGCTTATTTCAAAATTAATATCTAAGTAATTTATATATTTACCCTGAATATGTTCTCGGTCTTAATAATTATAAGTGCCGTTCTTTTAAATTATTGTATTTATTATTACTTAGTAAGAACTTTAATAGTAAAATAATAAATACAACATTAAATGCAAATTTAATGTACTTTATAATAAATTAAAAAATGTAATAATAAAATGTTACAAACCATTAATGTATACCAGATCAACCTTGAGAAAGATTAAACATCGCCAAGACTATCCCAATACAAAACAAGAGGCTCGTGGTTATTGTTGAATTGAACCATTATTCTTCCACACTCACTACCATTGTTACTCTTGAATTAAAATTCACTAGTAGGTGAATTACTCCTATAATTCATAATTATCTTGTTTAAATTATCTTTAAATTTAATTCTAATGTATTCTATACAATTTAAAATATAAATAAAATGTAAAAAAATAAATATTACTAAATTATTGACAACTTACGGCAACTTAATATTTTCAAAAATAAATAAAATATAAATATTATACAATAAATAAATTAACTAGATAATAAATAAAAATTATTTACCATCCAAAAATAGTTATTATTCTATTATTTTCAAACACTGCCAACATTGGACAAATACTGGACATGAGCTTCTGCTATTTTGTAATGCTCACTTAACTTTATATTAGAATAACTAATATCATACAGTAAAACTTCATGAAAATACATAATGTATATACATAATTTTATTTCAAAATTAATATCTAAGTAATTTATATATTTACCCTGAATATGTTCTCGGTCTTAATAATTATAAGTGCCGTTCTTTTAAATTATTGTATTTATTATTACTTAGTAAGAACTTTAATAGTAAAATAATAAATACAACATTAAATGCAAATTTAATGTACTTTATATAAATTAAAAAATGTAATAATAAAATGTTACAAACCATTAATGTATACCAGATCAACCTTGAGAAAGATTAAACATCGCCAAGACTATCCCAATACAAAACAAGAGGCTCGTGTTATTGTTGAATTGAACCATTATTCTTCCACACTCACTACCATTGTTACTCTTGAATTAAAATTCACTAGTAGGTGAATTACTCCTATAATTCATAATTATCTTATTTAAATTATCTTTAAATTTAATTCTAAGGTATTCTATACAATTTAAATATAAATAAAATGTAAAAAAATAAATATTACTAAATTATTGACAACTTACGGCAACTTAATATTTTCAAAAATAAATAAAATATAAATATTATACAATAAATAAATTAACTAGATAATAAATAAAAATTATTTACCATCCAAAATAGTTATTATTCTATTATTTTCAAACACTGCCAACATTGAACAAATACTGGACATGAGCTTCTGCTATTTTGTAATGCTCACTTAACTTTATATTAGAATAACTAATATCATACAGTAAAACTTCATGAAAATACATAATGTATATACATAATTTTATTTCAAAATTAATATCTAAGTAATTTATATATTTACCCTGAATATGTTCTCGGTCTTAATAATTATAAGTGCCGTTCTTTTAAATTATTGTATTTATTATTACTTAGTAAGAACTTTAATAGTAAATAATAAATACAACATTAAATGCAAATTTAATGTACTTTATAATAAATTAAAAAATGTAATAATAAAATGTTACAAACCATTAATGTATACCAGATCAACCTTGAGAAAGATTAAACATCGCCAAGACTATCCCAATACAAAACAAGAGGCTCGTGGTTATTGTTGAATTGAACCATTATACTTCCACACTCACTACCATTGTTACTCTTGAATTAAAATTCACTAGTAGGTGAATTATCCTATAATTCATAATTATCTTATTTAAATTATCTTTAAATTTAATTCTAATGTATTCTATACAATTTAAATATAAATAAAATGTAAAAAATAAATATTACTTACTTAATTATGACAACTTACGGCAACTTAATATTTTCAAAAATAAATAAAATATAAATATTATACAATAAATAAATTAACTAGATAATAAATAAAAATTATTTACCATCCAAAAATAGTTATTATTCTATTATTTTCAAACACTGCCACATTGGACAAATACTGGACATGAGCTTCTGCTATTTTGTAATGCTCACTTAACTTTATATTAGAATAACTAATATCATACAGTAAAACTACATGAAAATCATATAAAAACTATGTGTACATAATGTATATACATAATTTTATATACACAATAAAATAAATAAACTAACTAGTAACAATCCCTTATATTTATTGTCCGTTTAAATAGTGCCATCAGCGCCATCATACACACATAAGAATAATGTATATCGCATTTTATGTAACCCGCGTCCCGTATCCAAATTTGAATTTCAAATTTTTTTAATTTTTTTACAAAAATATTTATTTATAACAATTCTCTTTTTTTATTTATTTTTTAATACAAAAAATCGAATAAAAAAAGGAATTATAATAAAAAATTTATTTATTAAAAAAAATTAATATTTTTATAACAAAATTTGATATAAAAAAATTAAAAACAGTAAAAAATATTTACCACACACAAAAATAAAATTTTGAAAATAATCGAAACGTCAAACTCTGTAAAGCATGTTTTCAATACGTCCAAATTATTCTAAAATTTTAAATTAAAATTTAATTAAATTTTTTAAATAAAATTGAACAAAAAACTTTGTTCTTAAACTTGAAAAATTTGGACTTGAACGTTAAATAAACATAACGAATTTATTGTGTCCGCGAATTATAAGAATATATTGATTTTATATTACTTAAATATATTTGTCTCTTCAAATATTATAATTACTTTCTTCTTAATTTATTTAATTAATAAAAAAAAGAAATGATTAACGTTTACATGTTATTAATAACATTGTAATTTAAAATAGAAGTTAATAATTCACTCTTCATGTACATATTTCAATTTATGACTTTGTTCACTGAGTTTTTCACTTGACAAATTCATCAATTTAAACATAAAGTATATATAAGTACCATACACTACTCTAAATATACTACCAAAGAAGGCACCCGATAACACATCTTTGGGACATAAATTAAATTTATATAATGCTCCAGTAACCATTCCACCAGCTGCATAATAAAAAAAACAAAGCTTCATACAATGAATTTCTTAAAAAATTAACAAATTTAAACAATATACATGAATGCTGCTCTATATCGAATAAATAAATTAATTATATTGTTTCATATAGACTAATTTAAATTACACAATATTTTATCACATTACTTACCTTTACTGTCCAAAATATACGTCCCATTAATATTGTTTTACCAAATATTCTTTAGAAGGAACATTAATGTAAAAAAATAAACTATACGGTTTTATATAAACATATGTAAATTATGTACATATGTATTTTTTTTAATCACGTTACCTCTTCTTTCAAAAATGTGTTTCCTATTACTTCTTTCTTGCCAAATATTTTTTTTTTTAATTTTTGAGATATTTAAGGAACAACACTTTTTTCTTCAATATATTGATATTCAGAATATTAGAATTATATCTAAAATTTAACATCTATAAATACATCTGAAATGTATTATTAGAACATATATATGTATATGATATTATTATTATTATTTTATATAATAATAAGCGAGCTATATTCGGTCGTGCCTTATAAATTTCTGTTCTCAGGCGCAGTCTGAGAACAGAAACTTGCGCGCGAAGCGCGCGGGGGGTTGGCGCGCGGCAGCGCGCAGGGGGGCTCGGCCCACCTAGTTTATATTTTACAATCTAATGTATCGAATGCATTGTAATTTTTTATAGAGGTTTGGAGACTTGAAAGAAAACAATAAAAATTATTATTACTACATTCACATTATTATATTAAAATTTCAAGTCAAATTCTTGAGCTACTTTCACATTCAATACATTCAATAAGTATTGATCAAGAAATTTCTTTTATAACAGTTTAAATGGAGTAACAATAATTTTTATTGTTTTCTTTCAAGTCTCTAAACCTCTATTACAAAGTTTCAGTGCAATTGTTACATTAGTTTTGAAATAATGTTCATTAGTACATATTGCCAAAATGCTGTTTACGGCTATTTTCATACTTGTTATTTTTTATATTTTACTATCTAATGTATAGATTGCATTGAAATTTTGTATAGAGGTTTCGAGACTTGAAAGAAAACAATAAAACTTATTATTACTACAATCACATTGATATATAAAAATTTCAAGTCAAACACTTGAGCTACTTTTAATACAGTCAAGTGTTGATCAACAAATTTCTTTTATAACAGTTTAAATGGAGTAACAATAATTTTTAATTTTTTCTTTCAAGTCTCTAAACCTCTATACAAAATTACAGTGCAATCGTTACATTAGTTTTGAAATAATGTTCATAGATTTGGCAAAAATGCTGTACACGGTTATTTTTCAAAATAGTTATTTTTTATATATTTTACCATCTAATGTATAGATTGCATTGAAATTTTGTATAGAGGTTTGGAGACTAGAATGACAACAATAAAAATTATTATTACTACATTCACATTATTATATTAAAATTTCAAGTCAAACACTTGAGCTACTTATTTTAATACATTCAAGTATTGATCAACAAATTTCTATTATAACAGTTTAAATGGAGTAACTATAATTTTTATTGTTTTCTTTCAAGTCTCTAAACCTCTATTACAAAGTTTCAGTGCAATCGTTACATTAGTTTTGAAATAATGTTCATTAGTACATATAGCATAAATGCTGTGTACGGCTATTTCCAAACTTGTTATTTTTTATATTAATGTATAGATTGCATTGAAATTTTGTATAGAGGTTTGGAGACTTGATAGAAAACAATAGAAATTATTATTACTACATTCACATTATTATATTAAAATTTCAAGTCAAACACTTGAGCTACATTTGACACATTCAAGTGTTGATCAACAAATTTCTTTTATAACAGTTTAAATGGAGTAACAATAATTTTTATTGTTTTCTTTCAAGTCTCTAAACCTCTATTACAAAGTTTCAGTGCAATTGTTACATTAGTTTTGAAATAATGTTCATTAGTACATATTGCCAAAATGCTGTTTACGGCTATTTTTCATACTTGTTATTTTTTATATTTTACTATCTAATGTATAGATTGCATTGAAATTTTGTATAGAGGTTTCGAGACTTGAAAGAAAACAATAAAAATTATTATTACTACATTCACATTATTATATTAAAATTTCAAGTCAAACACTTGAGCTACTTTTTAATACATTCAAGTGTTGATCAACAAATTTCTTTTATAACAGTTTAAATGGACTAACAATAATTTTTAATGTTTTCTTTCAAGTCTCTAAACCTCTATACAAAATTTCAGGGGAAACGTTACAATAGTTTTGAAATAATGTTAATTATTAGATATTGAAAAAATGCTATATCCGGCTATTTTTCACACTTGTTATTTTTTATATTTGACAATCTAATGTATCGATTGCATTGAAATTTTGTATAGAGGTTTGGAGACTTGAAAGAAAACAATAAAAGTTATTATTACTACATTCCCATTGATATATAAAAATTTCAAGTCAAACACTTGAGCTACATTTGACACATTCAAGTGTTGATCAACAAATTTCTTTTATAACAGTTTAAATGGAGTAACAATAATTTTTAATGTTTTCTTTCAAGTCTCTAAACCTCTATACAAAATTTCAGAGGAAACGTTACATTAGTTTTGAAATAATGTCATTAGTACATATTGCAAAAATGCTGTGTACGGCTATTTTTCAAACTTGTAATTTTTTATATTTTACAATCTAATGTATCGATTGCATTGTAATTTTTTATAGAGGTTTGGAGACTTGAAAGAAAACAATAAAAATTATTATTACTACATTCACATTATTATATTAAAATTTCAAGTCAAACACTTGAGCTACTTTTTAATACATTCAAGTGTTGATCAACAAATTTCTTTTATAACAGTTTAAATGGACTAACAATAATTTTTAATGTTTTCTTTCAAGTCTCTAAACCTCTATACAAAATTTCAGGGGAAACGTTACAATAGTTTGAAATAATGTTAATTATTAGATATTGCAAAAATGCTATATCCGGCTATTTTTCACACTTGTTATTTTTTATATTTGACAATCTAATGTATCGATTGCATTGAAATTTTGTATAGAGGTTTGGAGACTTGAAAGAAAACAATAAAAGTTATTATTACTACATTCCCATTGATATATAAAAATTCAAGTCAAACACTTGAGCTACATTTGACACATTCAAGTGTTGATCAACAAATTTCTTTTATAACAGTTTAAATGGAGTAACAATAATTTTTAATGTTTTCTTTCAAGTCTCTAAACCTCTATACAAAATTTCAGAGGAAACGTTACATTAGTTTTGAAATAATGTTCATTAGTACATATTGCAAAAATGCTGTGTACGGCTATTTTTCAAACTTGTAATTTTTTATATTTTACAATCTAATGTATCGATTGCATTGTAATTTTTTATAGAGGTTTGGAGACTTGAAAGAAAACAATAAAAATTATTATTACTACATTCACATTATTATATTAAAATTTCAAGTCAAATTCTTGAATTACTTTTACATTCAATACATTCAAGTATTGATCAAGAAATTTCTTTATAACAGTTTAAATGGAGTAACAATAATTTTATTGTTTTCTTTCAAGTCTCTAAACCTCTATTACAAAGTTTCAGTGCAATTGTTACATTAGTTTGAAATAATGTTCATTAGTACTGTAACGTACGATCCAAGATCATGTTGGATCTACGTGTACCGCGCAATACTTCAATTATCGCAGCAAAACCATTCGCGATGGCGCAATAAATAGTTGAGCGTCATATTGCATCCGGTCCGATCGACAGCGAACATCGTTGACGTCGCGCTGACTCGTGCTGACCACGCAGCCTTCGCGGAAAGCTACTCGGACGCGATTAGTCCAATAAGCTATAGATACTTGTTGCTAGGCCAATATTGCAAACCATAGCAATTTTGGCATTGCCCACGGAGTATCTACGGAAAAACCCCGAATCCACGCAGCAGGGAAACGCTGACTCCAGGAGCCTCCCACCACAGGCGGAACGCTCCTTGAGCAGCCGATCCGCCGAATTCGTGGTAGAACCAAGCCATCGCCCACACGAGGCGGACGCAGAACAAAGCCAGCGCCCAGGCCAGACGGTCGATCCAAGCCATCGTCCACACGAGGCGGACAGAGAAGAACCGACGCCCCGACCAGGCAGTCGTAGATCAGACCCAGCGTCCAGACGAAGCGGTCGAACAGAAGAGATCCGTTGACGCACCACGATCGACGCACGAATAGTCAAGCTCGCACACATACACACACACGCACACAGAGGCCTTTCTCCTAAATTAGGAAGAATAAAAGAACAGTAAAAGGGACTTCATCTTTTTCATTCAACCCGATCCTCCAATCGTGCCTACCAGCTTCGGTTGGTGGCAAACCGCAACCTGAATCCCACACAATCTCAAGTTACGTACGTAACATAATATTAAATTGGCATCCCTTGTGGGGAGTTGCGAGGAGGATCGTCGAGAGACACAAAAACGCATCGAAACTTGAAGGGGCATTTAAGAACACAACGATCAACCACCTAAGCAACGTAGAAGGTCCATCAGGCAACTGAGAAACAGGGATCAGTCCGTCAACGAACCGCCTACGCACCAAAAAAAAACGAGCAATTATCGTTCTAACTTAAACAGAGGCCTTATCAGCGTCGTCTGTACTATCATAAAGGGCATCTGCCCCATCTTGAGCGCCTGCTCCTACGAGGGAAAGGGCATCTGCCCCATCTTGAGCGCCTGCTCCATTCTTTTTTTTATTATTTAAAATTTTGTGCATTTAAAAATGTATTTTTTTGCTTGCCCAGGACATTTTTTAAATTTTTCTATGAAATAGAATTTTTAATAAAATCGTTATTTCCACCTATCGC
>JANSJX010001262.1:0-10024 GCA_026168455.1 Theocolax elegans
CCATATGATGTTTAACTAAATCGTGAAGAGCTGGAAGTCTCTTCATACGATCTGACCACTTTTCTGAGTCTTCAGGAAGGATAGGAATGGGATTTTCGAGGTGCTTTCGGATTAGGATGGATGGTTCCGGATTTCTACCCAAATTCATAAACGCTGGTGTTGTTTTAAGCGACGAGTGAATCGTTGTATTTAAAGCGAAACAAAATTCCTTTAAATGCAGATCCCACTCTTTATGATCTTCAGCTAAAAAGCTGTTAATCATAGGCTTTAAATTACGGTTTACTCGCTCTACCGGATTCGCTTGGGGTCTATAAGGCGGTGTGGTAGTTTGCTTAATACCGTAAGCATCTAAGCGTTCAGACATTAATTTATTGGCAAATTCAGTCCCATTATCTGTCAACAAAAACTTAGGGCATCCCCATCGGTTTATGATCAAATCTTCAAAAGCTTGCCATACACTTTTAGCGTCTGCCTTCTAAGTGGCTGAATTTCTACGTAACGAGTGAATAAATCTTCAAAAACAATTACGTATCTGAAACCTCGTTTAGATTTTGGCTTCGGGCCCATAATATCGGCAGCCACAACTTTCCATGGTCCCTCGATATTTCTTTCGCCCATTAGCCCTGCCGGGGGCAATTGGCAACTTTTGTGGATTTGACATTGATGACACGATCGGACATAACAAGAGGTATCGTAAAAATAACCTGGCCAATAATAATAAGTCGCAAGACGTGCGTAAGTTTTTTCTATGCCTAAATGTCCTGATTGAGGAGTATTATGGGCTTCGAAAAGAGCTTGGGGTCTGTTTGATGCTGGAAGAACTAATTTCCACGCATCCAAATCAGGGAACAATGGATCGACTAATGGGTTTGGACGATGTGCGTAAAGAAAACCACTCTCGATTTTAAAATCGGGATACTTAGCTGGAAATTTCCGTACGTTCTCCATTTTTCGTATGTACCATGTGATCATCTATGTGAGTCGGAACTACTAGCTGCTACTTCTGACTTCTTCCCACGCTCTTGATAAAGCGTCCGGAACTTGATGCAAAAGCACCTTTACGATGTACAAATTGATATCGTAATTTTTGTAAGCGCTGTATTCCATCGTGACAGTCGGCCTGCAGGGTCTTTGAGATTATTTAACCATAAAAGACTGAAATGGTCTGTTATTACGGTAAACTGTTCTCCTTGAAGATACCCTTTAAGCCATCTCTGCTGACCACAGAACCGCTAAACACTCTTTTCAGTTACAGTGTAATTGCGTTCTGCTTTGGTCATTGTTCTACTCACATAGTAGGATTGGATGTTCCTCCCCATCAATTACCTGCGTAAGCACACCTGCTATCGCGTAATTGCTTGCGTCCGTCTGCAACGTAAAGGGTAAGGGTGAGATTGGGTCGTGCTAGAATGGGTGCTTGAGTAAGGGATATTTCAGTTTTTTCAAAGGCTGTTTGTTGCTCTGCATCCCAGTGCCAACGAACACCTTTTCTAGTTAACTGAGTAAGGGGATTTTTTATTTCGGATAGATTCGGAATAAACCGGGAATACCATCCGATCATCCCTAGGAATCTGCGGAGTTGCTTGAGGTTTTTGGGTGCTGGATATTCGATTACGGGTTTAGTTTTGTCGGGATCAGTACACAGTCCATGTTCATTTACAACATAACCAAGATATTTTACTTCGGCACAGCAAAATTCTGACTTATCTCGATTAAGTTGTAAATTCACCTTCTTTTAACGCCTTCAGTACTTTACTTAACCAGAAAACATGATCTTTAAACGTTTGGGTCACAATAATTATATCGTCTAAGTACACGAAAACATGTGGTTCCCAATCTGGTTTGATTAGTTTTTTCCATGATCTTTTGGAAAGTAGCTGGAGCGTTTGTTAAGCCGTAGGGCATTCTCTTGAAGTGGTGTAGGCCTCGTCCCGGTATGCCAAAATGCAGTTATTTCTTTACTGCCTTCTTCCAGTAAAATCTGATGATAAGCTTGCGACAAATCTAATTTTGAGATATACTTTGCTCCTCTTAACTTATCTAGTATATCATCCATATTTTTCAATGGATAAGCAAATCTTTTTGTTACTTTATTGACCTGCCGATAGTCAATACAAAATCGGTATTTGCCGTCAGCTTTTGGTACTATTACTGGGCAACTACACCAAGGACTCTCTGATGGTTCTATTATGTCTTCTTTTAACATACGGTCTACCTCTTCTTGCCCTGCTTTCAACATCTTTGCTGAGTACTTCCTCATCCTTTGTCTTATAGGCTCGTGACCCTGGACATCTATTTTGTGGTAAGCCAAAGTTGTCGCACCAAGTGTTTTCGGGGTTTCGGGATAAGACTGTCTAGAACCTTTTTTATTTCTTTTTCCTCTTCTTCTGACGCTTGACGAAGGCCATCTATACTAGCTAGTGCTGGAAGGTAGCTGGGATCTTGCCCATAGGGATAAAACTGATGAACCTCCCCTGCTGGTGTCCACCATGTGTCATTTCCGAAGTCTATCTGAGTTCAAATAACCGTTTGAAATCAATTCCCAAGATACACTCGTACTGCAGTCCGTCTGCTACTCGGAAAGGTAAGGTTTTCTCAATTCCATCGATACTAACCGTTACGTCTAATTTTCCTTCCACAGGAACTGATATCCCATTGGCTACGCTTACGGCGCCCTTGCAAGGTTTAAATTTCCGCTAAACTGTTTTCCTAACCCTTTTCCTATATAGGAATAAACAGATCCGGCGTCTAAAAGTCCTATCATCTTTCTTCCGTTTAGTTCTATCGAGAAAAACAACCTAGGCTCAAGCTTACCTAACGGATGCCTTGGATGAGTGAATCTGGTGATAAGACAGCGGTTGAAAACATATTTTTCTACTACGCTGTTATTCAACTTATCTCCCGATTCATCCGACAGTTTAACTATTTTTACCGCTGGTGCTGGAGAGGAATTTTTTCTTTCTTTTTGGGTGCTGGATGGGAATTTTCTTGTGTTGTGGAGGGTGCTAGAGAGGAATTTTTCCTTTCTTTTTGGGTGCTGGATGGGAATTTTCTTGTTTTTGTATGGTGCTGGATGGGCTTTTCCGGTATTCATACTTGGTGCTGGAGAGGAAATTTTAATCTTTTTGGATTCATGGAACCTGTTTTCTTTCTCTTATTTGGATTTGCTGGAAATTTGGTAGTTTTGGAGTCTACTATAACGTTTTCCTACCAAGGAGGACACAACGACTCCTACTGGTTCCTCCGCGAGTCGTTTCCCGCCGGTCTAGGAACTTTACACGTTGGACAATTTCGCTTCAATGTGGTTTTCCTACCACACCCTCTGCAAGAATTGTCTGGGCAATCATAGGACCGATGACCTGTGATGCCGCATGTGTGGCAAGTGTCTGTTTCCTTATTCCTTGTTTTGCCATTATTTTCAGTAGTGGGGCTATCTGTCCCGGTTTTCTGTTCTCCATTATTACCATTTCCAGCTGGGGCCTGTTTGTTCTTCTCATTTGGCCCTTTTCCATTTTGATTTGTTCCGTTTCGCTTTTTATTGTAAGATTTTCTATTATTTCCTTTGGGGTTATACGACGGGGGGTTTGAGGGTGCTGGAGGTTGCTGTAAGGCGGCAGCAGGTGCCTCTTCGTGCGTAGTGCCTGCATCACTGGCATTCCCAGTGATTGCAGCAGTTTTACCAGACTTTTTCACTTTTACTGGTTCGTACGCGGAGTTGAAGAGTTGCTCGTCGTCTTCTATTGGCGGAGGACGGTAGAGTGTGTCTTGGCGTTTGCGTGCTTCTTCCTTCTTTCCTAGCAACTGCAATTCCAAAAACGATGAAAATTGGTCTTTGTCAATTCTTCGCCTATAATCTGGATGTAGATTATCGTATGTGATCGCTAATTGTTCGCCAAGGGGCATTGGAGGCTTCAACTGATCCAATAAGTTACGGAATTTCGAAAGATATGTCGAAATATCTTCTTGCGGTCCTTGTGTTCTTACCATTATCCTTTTTCTTACTTGATATTGTAAGTCTTCTTTACAATATTGGAGTCTAAATGCTTGTTGAAAGTCTTCCAATATCAACCAATTGCGATGTTCTCTGCGAAACCAACACCAGACATCTTCATCCAGTACTACTGGCAATGACCTAGTGATGTCATCCATAGTCAATTGGTATGAGCGTGCACATTCCGTCAAATTTACTAGGAATGACTCTGGATCGTTCCTTTTATCACCTTTAAATTCAATATGCCATTGTTTCAGAATTTCGCTGACACGTTTTTCTCTTTGGAAGGTCGAATTATCCAAAAGTGATCCTTCTCGCCTGGTGCTTGACTGGGGGTAGGGTTGGGAATAATTGTATGGATATGTCTAAAATTATTTTGTGATGGTGCTGGAGGAATATTATATTGGGATTGTGGCATAACTGGAGGCTGTCGTTCGAGGTTAGGATTAGATGAACTAGTATAATTTCGTGGGAATTGCTGGACGGTTCTAGGATTTTCCTGTTGCTGGAAGGAATTGTTTTGGGTGTAAGAAGGCTGCTGGATCGGTTCACGCTGATCGTAATACTGTCGTTCATTTCCTATTCGGTACCTCGTTTCGTTCGAACTACTCGTTGCAGGTATTGGTCTTCACAATTTCCTCGTGAATTCATCACTAAATCTCACTCCTTGTGTCCTATTACCCGCCTGAGGGTAGATTGGAAATGTTCTATTCTCCAGATCTTCCTCCGTTATCTGTGGAACATGTGATTCATGGCTTTGAACATTTCGCGGAAGATTGATTGTATTTGGATTTCTCGGCCTCGGGGTTGGTGGTGATCTCATGTTGTCTGTGTTTGTGTTAGTTGCCACAAACTGTCCTAATTTGCAAATACGATGTTTGATCATATCCGCCTGCATTTCCCGAATTAAAACTCGCACTTAAAAATTGTCTATCTTGAAATCTAAATTGAACCTGATCTGCCGCGTTTTGTTCATTTTGTCTATGTTCTATCACATTTCCGTGTGCTGGATGTTGGGTGGATTGCGCGCATGGGAGATTAATACTATTACTATGTAAATTATAATTATTATCTGGTGCTGGAGGGGTTCTGACGTTGAAGTGGGCAGTGGGAAGTTCAAATGTAATCTAACATTAGCATTTGTCGTTACCACATTTTCTCCGCCAATCAGTGCTGTCGAATTCCGCGAATTGCTGAAAGTTAACGGATCTGCATATGGTCCCAATGTTTGACCTGTCGGCAATTGCCCATGAATACGTGGGTAAGCACCACTGTGCACTTCCATGTTATCCCTTGATACCGTAGGATTTCCCGCTGTAATTCCCCTACTTACTGGCCGCATGACGGACGGATTCCTCCATGTGCCAGCTAAGTAGTTTTCCCCTTCCGAGGTTAAATTCAAATTTCTATTACCGGGTATATCCAATGGAACGAAATTCGCCTCGTCTACTTCAGGATCCCAATATGCCGCCGCTAACCCGAAACATTTCCGTGTTTCATATCTTTCTACTCGATTCCTTATATTATACATGGAATCTGTGGCGTTTAAATTTTTTAGATCGGCATATTGTAGTATTTCTTGATTACTACAATGAAAAACATTTTGCCGTACTCCGCTGGATGCCCTCTTCCAACGATAACCTAGTATAGATCCTCCTCTGCCACGTATGCAGAGTCAAACTACCATTTAGGTTCTGACATTTTGAGGATTTTCTTAGGACACGTAAATTAATTCACGCTATTTCGTCAAAAAAAAAATTTTAATACTAAGTGCAGCTCAATACAACTTGTAGTCAATCACAAAAAAATTAAATTTATTTCTAAACAGCTCAATTGTAGCTTAATTTCTTAAAAAAAACAAAATTTTGACTTAATAATTAATTAAAATTATGCAAGCATAAAATTATCAAAGTGCTTTAAATTTTAAGCAAACTAATTTATGAGCAAGCAAATAAAATGATAACAAAACTAGATTTTAGTTATTAAGCAATTAAAATTATATAACACACTAACAAGTCAGTATTGTTAATTTCAGCGCACAAAAAGCCAAAAGCAAAAGAAAACTTGTTAAATTATTTTTGTCGATACGTTATGACCAAATTTATCAACAAAAACTAATTAAGTACCCTACGCAAGAATTCACAACAACTAACTTGAGTGAAAGGCAAGCGTATAATTAAATGATTTACAAGCCAAAGCTTGAAATATTTAAGCGTATTGGGTATATATGGGTATATATGGTGCTGGATTAGGGTTACAATGGTGCTAGATGGGTTACGACTCTTAAAAAGATATATATACAATGCAAATAAATAGTGAAATGTTACTTGTTAATGCAATTTCAAAATTAATAAGCGTACAGCAATTAAATATTACTATCTTAACACTGTATAACTGTATATACACTTGGTTGGCTATCGTTCTCAATATTTGAAGGGTCGAATTTGTTCAAAAATAAATTAAATTGAATATAATTTTGGTGGCTATAGGTTCTAATTAACTCAAAGAATGCTTATTTATAATAAAAAACTCAATTTAATTGCAAACAAAAATTTTCACAAAAATTACTTGTTGAGTAAATCAAGTAACTGCGATATTTGCTATTTGTCCCTTGAATTTATAACTACAGGGTACAATATTAACTTTGACTGCTAATTTTAACAATAATTAATTGTAATAAACTTAAAAAAAACATTTTCCTTACTTTTCTTTTTCTAAGTTGAGAACGTAGCTTGAAATGACAATTTACTAAGTACTTACTCGTACTCCAAAATTCTCATACTCATTAACTTTTAATATAATTTAATTTTACAACTTCAAAAAGCCATTAAACAAAATCAAATATTTGGAGCTAGAAGGGAATAAACTAATTGCAAAATTTATATTTATAAAGGGAAAATAAAATTATTGCTGTTATGTGCAAAAAAGAACAATATGCAGAAAAAAATTTCAAACCAAATAATATGGAATAGACTCACCGAATTTTGCAGATAATTCACTAACATCAACAATTTCTATTAACCAAACTTGAATTTATTACAAAAAATCAAAATCTGGTTACACGTGGTCGAAATTAAAATGGCCGTCCAAAACCACTTTCGACGCTTCCTCTGTGTTGCGGCAATATGGCGGATTAATACTCATGGAAATCCCGAAGTCCACGATCACAATTTTTTTCGGATCAAAAAGTCACGGGTCGCCATGTGACGTGTCCACTGGGGATTAGGGTGGAGTCACGAAATAATACAAAAAGAATAAATAAAACGGTTGCAGGTTTATTGCACTCAAGGTGCTCCAGAGTAATACACGGCAAAGCAGCGGCTTTGCCGTTCGAAATTGCCAGTCACGTTGGCCGCGGTCGCTCGCGTTCGCGCAATTGCGGGCCGTCCCGCACCTAACCACGCGTCGCGCACACACACTTAAAGGAAGCTGGACTTGGGGAGGAAGGAGCACGGCTCACCTGGACGCTCGTCTCCTGGGTCCCTCGGACACACACGTAGTTTATGAAATTGCGGTATATCGAGTCGCACCGATCGGTGGTCGGTTCGCAGTCTGTCGAGTATCGGCACGCACGAAGCGAGAGAGTTTTCCCTCGGCGTATTGCGCAGGCGCGCCTACTCTCGCGTCTCGAGTCGTGCGCGCTCGGCTCAGTTCGTACTGGCCGCTCGGGCCGTGATTTCGCTGCCTCGACGGAGATGTCTACGACGTTGGCTTCTTTTGGTGCTGGATGGCGATCAAGTAATTGCGGCCCTGCTGAGAAGACTGTCTGCGAGGTAAACTTTAATCGTTCCTTATTACTTTGATTTTAAGCTAATTCGAGCCTCTCGAGTTTCTTCGTTGCAGGTGCCGTATGTTGTGAATACGGGATCTTCGGCTCGGAGTGTCCGGACAGCTGGAGCACATCGGCGGTCTCATAACAGCCCTCAGTGAGCGGAGCCAGGCAGCGGTGAATCGTCGTGGTCCTATGGAGTGCCGCCAAGGTAATTTACCTACTTTCCTCGGGCTCTATCTTGATGTTTATTTGTGTCTGCCATAACCTCAACTAGACATGTCATCTCCTTTCCTGTTGGTCCTATTGACATACCTGGGAGAAGCTATGCCTGGTTATAGCTTCTCCATCCTCGTTCCTTAGTAGTCGACCAACTTATTAATTGATTACCGTTTCAGGTACTCTAATTGGCAGTACACCATGGCTTGAGCGCAAGGGCGCTACCTCATTCCAAGGCCTGGAGTCTTTACCTGGGCTGCTCAACCTCGGAGGCTTCTCTTGGGTGCTGGAGAGGGCAATCAAGGCTGGATGGGACCTGGGGATATGATACGGGTCATTACTGGTGCTGGAGAAGACATAAGGATGCTGGATCAACGGAGCAGTGTGTGTGTGTGTGCCATTGTGCGCAGTCAGGAGTCGCATCTCCTTTGCTTCGGGTTCTGCTGCTTACTACGCATTGTAAGCTTATATCGGTTGCACACATTCGCATATGTGTGTCTAATAGTACTTAATTGGTATGTATAGCACGCTTACTTCGCATAGTAAGCTTGACAGGTGCTATACAATACCTTGTCTCGCTAGTTTATTTCTAAGTGACATGTAGTATAACTACAATGTCACAATATTTATACTTATTTATTTTAATTACACCTTTTTATAAGTAATTTATACTCCATAATAGTTTTCTGCAATTGAAAGTACTCAAATCAAAAACACCTTTCAAAAAGGTGTCAGAACCCGCAAGTATTGTGTTATTCTAATCAAACTTTGAAAATTGTTATCTGATAAATAAAATTGTTATCTGTCTGATAAATTTTAAACTGTAAGATAAAAATATCTTTGATTCTAATTCCCATATTTTCTCTACTTATTATATTTTAATTACACCTTTTCTATATCTAACTTATATTCCATAATATTTTTCTGCAAATTGAAAGTATTCAATTCGAAAACACCTTCCAAGAAGGTGTCAAAACCCGCAAGTATTGTGCTATTCTAATCAAAGTTTGAAAATTGTTATCTGATAAATAAATTCTGCTATTCAATCTGACATTGTTATCTGATAAATAAATAATTTTAATTTCTAACTACCTTATTTTATCTATTTCTTTGAATTTTAATGAAACATTTTTATAAATATTACGAAAATTTCGTATAAAAAATTTCTGCAATTGAAGGAATTGAAATGAAACTGAAATCGACAAGTATTTTGAATCGTACCATAAATTTATATTTTATAAACATTTTTATATATATTACTTAAACTTCGTAAAAAGTTTCTGCAATTGAAAGCACTGAAATCAAACTGTAATCGACAAGTATTTTGAACCATGCAAAAATTTCTACCAATCTGAATACAGATTTTTTTATATGAAAAGTATCTACACTATTATTTTCATTTCTGGCCCTCACATGTTCTAGAAATTAAAACAGAAAATATAGAGTTTATGACAAGTAAAACGAAACGAAGTCTACATTGATTTCTCTGGCTACCTCCATTGTGATATCAAAGGGAATGAACTAGCCGACATTGCCTAAAAATGCAAGAGTAATGCAAATCTTTATAGAGAAGAAAAAATACATTTACCTGTTACCTACCAAGTCTAAAAAAAAAATGTATGACAACACACTCCAATATACTGCAGCTAGATCTTACAAAGGGCAAAATGTACTTCGAAAACTACTGTTATTCAAAATCGACCCTGGTTTTACAATAAAAAAATTCCGAGAAATTATCGTTACTATAAACAGAGCAGGTCTGATCACATAATCTTGCGGCCTCATTAGCGAAAGTTAGAATAATAGAAAGTGCAAAATGTTCATGTCTACTAGCTGATCAAGACCTTGATCACGTAATATGGCAATGCTCCCTGTTTGATTTACAACGTGTAAAAATGATTAAAGAATTAAATAAATTAAAGTATCAACTTCCACTTAAAGCATCTATCTTCCTCAAGAAACCTTGTATTTCTGCGTGTCGAATAATTGTTAACTTCCTAAACGATGTATCTAAGGTATAAAAAAAAAGAAAATCAATTGTAATA
>JANSJX010001263.1:0-10024 GCA_026168455.1 Theocolax elegans
TAATAATATTCGAATAATTATGGGAGTAACAAAAAATGTTAATGATATAAATAGTAAAAATGATCATTCTTTTATTAATTATTACGGATTTATCCCAACAAATTATATAATTATAATATTTATTTAATTACTAGTACTATAAATTATTTTACTAAATAGTTTTTAACAAGTAATTTTTTGAATATTACATTACATGTAATTTGATGGTAAAGAATTATTATGTTAACAATACTATTTAACTGCGAGCGAAGCGAGCATCTTGGCTAGTATCTACATTAACATTATCTACTCTACTATTTATATCATTAACAGTAGCCGATGTGCTGAACTGCTCTTGAACTGAACCCGAATTCGTTAAAATTGAAGGTCCTTTTTCATCTGTCGATATTAATACATCTGCTTCCGAATGTAGCTTAGCTAATTCATCTAATTCAACAAGATCATCTCTTAAATTTTCAGCAACTCTTCTAAACTGCTGCCTCTTCGATAAATCATCAAATTTCTTTCGTTTCGGCATTCTGAAAATTTTATTTTATTTTTTTTAATTATTTCAATCTTTCGTTCTAAACAGAAATAGTTTAGTATAATTTATTATTAATTACAATATTTTATTTCTACAGTTGAGAATAACATTTTTACAGAAATATAGTTGATTAAACCTAAATTGATTTACAATCATCATCATACTGTGCTATTTTTGCTGTGATATTTGTATGTGTGTGTGAGAGATGGGTAAAAAAGTCTTGACATACCAGTTATGAACTGTATTTTACATCACGGGATACCGAAAAGAAGCAACGAAGTTGTGATTTTTAAGTTAGAGTAAGGTACAAAAAATTATTTTCCGATGCGGATTTGCTTTTGTTTTGCCGAGGATAGATTTGTGTCTAATTAGGTGTTAATTTGCATTTACTAAAGAACCGCGTGGACAATAACGAAATCACGGAAATTGTATCAGCGTAAGTTCGAAATTCTCTGTTTTTTTAAAGTTTGGGCGCCATATTGAAAAGGTTTCATACATAGAAACATTTTTTAAATATTCATGGATGATTGTCTATGTTTTCTTATTTTTCCCAAGAATCAAAAGTAGCACAATTTGTAGACAATTACATAAGAAATTTTCAATTTTTATAATATTTTCTGTCTCCATTTTGAAAAGGTTCCGGACATAGAAAAATTTTGAAAAAATTCAGGCAACATCTTACATTGCCTGTCTAACATGTATACCAATTCCACGTGAATAATCCTAAAAATAGCAACGTTACAAAATCTTTTCCCCCGCTAATAGTACAATGACGCCATTTTGAAAATATTCCGAACATAGAAAAATTTTGAAAAAATTCAGGTAACCTCTTACATTGGTTGACTAACATATATTACAATTCCACGTGGATAATCTTAAAAATGGCAAGGTTACAAATTGTATTCCCCCACTAATAGTACATTGACGCCATTTTGAAAATGTTCCAGACATAGAAAAATTTTGAAAAAATTCAGGCAACATCTTACATTGACTGTCTAACATGTATACCAATTCCACGTGAATAATCCTAAAAATAGCAAAGTTACAAAATCTTTTCCCCCGCTAATAGTACAATGACGCCATTTTGGAAATGTTCCGGACATAGAAAAATTTTGAAAAAATTCAGGCAGCATCTTACATTGACTGTCTAACATGTATACCAATTCCACGTGAATACTCCTAAAAATAGCAAAGTTACAAAATCTTTTCCCCCACTAATAGTACATTGACGCCATTTTGAAAATGTTCCCGACAAAGAAAATTTTGAAAAAATTCAGGAACCCTCTTATTTTGACTGTCTAACATATATTTCCATTCCACGTGGATAATCCTAAAAATAGCAAAGTAACAAAATCTTTTCCCCCGCTAATAGTACAATGACGCCATTTTGAAAATGTTCAAGACATAGAAAAATTTTGAAGAAATTCAGGTAACATCGTACATTGACTGTCTTACAGATATTTCAAATCCACGTGGATAATCCCATAAATAGCAAAGTTACAATGCATTTTCCCCCACCACTAGTACGTTGCCTGCCATTTTGAAAATGTTCCGGTCATAGAAAAATTTTGAAAAAATTCAGGCAACATCTTACATTGACTGTCTAACATGTATACCAATTCCACGTGAATAATCCTAAAAATAGCAAAGTTACAAAATCTTTTCCCCCGCTAATAGTACATTGACGCCATTTTGAAAATGTTCCAGACATAGAAAAATTTTGAAAAAATTCAGGTAACCTCTTATTTTGACTGTCTAACATATATTTCCATTCCACGTGGATAATCCTAAAAATAGCAAAGTAACAAAATCTTTTCCCCCGCTAATAGTACAATGACGCCATTTTGAAAATGTTCAAGACATAGAAAAATTTTGAAAAAATTCAGGTAACCTCTTACATTGGTTGTCTAACATATATTTCAGTTCCACGTGGATAATCCAATAAATAGCAAAGTTACAAAATCTTTTTCCCCACTAATGGTACATTGACGCCATTTTGAAAATGTTCCGGACATAGAAAAATTTTAAAAAATTCAGGTAACATCGTACAATGACTGTCTTACATATATTTCAAATCCACGTAAATAATCCCATAAATAGCAAAGTTACGAAATTTTTTCCCCCGCTAATAGTACAATGACGCCATTTTGTATATGTTCCGGACATAGAAAAATTTTGAAAAAATTCAGGTAACCTCTTACATTGACTGTCTAACATATACTCAAATCAAAAACACCTTTCAAAAAGGTGTCAAAACCCGCAAGTATATGTGTTATTCTAATCAAACTTTGAAAATTGTTATCTGATAAATAAAATTGTTATCTGTCTGATAAATTTTAAAGTATAAGATAAAAATATCTTTGATTCTAATTCCCATATTTTCTCTACTTATTTATATTTTTATTACACCTTTTCTATATCTAACTTATATTCCATAATATTTTTCTGCAATTGAAAGTATTCAATTCGAAAACACCTTCCAAGAAGGTGTCAAAACCCGCAAGTATTGTGCTATTCTAATCAAACTTTGAAAATTGTTATCTGATAAATAAATAATTTTAATTTCTAACTACCTTATTTTATCTATTTCTTTGAATTTTAATGAAACATTTTTATAAATATTACGAAAATTTCGTATAAAAAATTTCTGCAATTGAAAGAATTGAAATCAAACTGAAATCGACAAGTATTTTGAATCGTACCATAAATTTATATTTTATATAACATTTTTATATATATTACTTAAACTTCGTAAAAAGTTTCTGCAATTGAAAGCACTGAAATCAAACTGTAATCGACAAGTATTTTGAACCATGCAAAAATTTCTACCAATCTGAATACAGATTTTTTTATATGAAAAGTATCTTACACTATTATTTTTCATTTCTGGCCCTCACATGTTTTACAGTAATAAATAAATAATATTCTAATGATATTAATTTGTGCAAAATTAATTTCTGCAATACTAATAAAATGGACATTTCTTTTTTATTCTTTTAAATAATAAAATAATACTTGCACCACCGTTGGTTAAACGCTTCATATATGTGTTAATTCTGACTTACTGATGTATTCCTTTACATTTATGAAAGTATATAATACCGTGAAGAAACTGCAATGAGTAATAATATATAAATATTGCAATACTATCTGGCAATTTTAATATCCTACATCACCAATGATAAAATAGACATCATTATTTTTATCTAATAAAGTTCCTAAAAGAGGCCTGCGATGGCTTGGTCGGTAGGGCGACGGACTCGTAATCTGGAGCGACTGTATTTTCAACAAGTGCTTTCTTCACCAAGACATCGTATGACCTCCGTCGCTGATTAGCAAGTTTTTCTTAGTAGTTATGTAAAATAATTATTATTTCACTTAACTAAGGATATACAATCTACATGATTTTACCAATTAAATAATTAATTAATAAGATAAAAGCTAAGATGGATGTAATTATTTATAAAATGTAACATCAGTTATAATATAGTCAGAATTAACACATATATGAAGCGTTTAACCAACGGTGGTGCAAGTATTATTTTATTATTTAAAAGAATAAAAAAGAAATGTCCATTTTATTAGTATTGCAGAAATTAATTTTGCACAAATTAATATCATTAGAATATTATTTATTTATTACTGTAAAACATGTGAGGGCCAGAAATGAAAAATAATAGTGTAAGATACTTTTCATATAAAAAAATCTGTATTCAGATTGGTAGAAATTTTTGCATGGTTCAAAATACTTGTCGATTACAGTTTGATTTCAGTGCTTTCAATTGCAGAAACTTTTTACGAAGTTTAAGTAATATATATAAAAATGTTTATATAAAATATAAATTTATGGTACGATTCAAAATACTTGTCGATTTCAGTTTGATTTCAATTCTTTCAATTGCAGAAATTTTTTATACGAAATTTTCGTAATATTTATAAAAATGTTTCATTAAAATTCAAAGAAATAGATAAAATAAGGTAGTTAGAAATTAAAATTATTTATTTATCAGATAACAATTTTCAAAGTTTGATTAGAATAGCACAATACTTGCGGGTTTTGACACCTTCTTGGAAGGTGTTTTCGAATTGAATACTTTCAATTGCAGAAAAATATTATGGAATATAAGTTAGATATAGAAAAGGTGTAATAAAAATATAAATAAGTAGAGAAAATATGGGAATTAGAATCAAAGATATTTTTATCTTATACTTTAAAATTTATCAGACAGATAACAATTTTATTTATCAGATAACAATTTTCAAAGTTTGATTAGAATAACACATATGCTTGCGGGTTTTGATACCTTTTTGAAAGGTGTTTTTGATTTGAGTACTTTCAATTGCAGAAAACTATTATGGAGTATAAATTACTTATAAAAAGGTGTAATTAAAATATAAATGAGTATAAAAATAGAATTATCTTAAAAATGCAATAATTAATATATTTAATTGTTTATAATAGAATTATCTTAAAAATGCAATAATTAATATATTTAATTTTTAACCCATTGTATATATCATATGGATATTTGGAAAAGTGTATGTTATACTTGATTAATATTTATTTCATCTTCAAACAATTTTACATCTGTATTTAAAGCATTACATTGAATTTTAGATCCGTTATTACTATTGAGTATACGTTTAAAAATTTTATGAGTTTTATCAAGAATGAGTAAACAAATACACATTCTTTCATGTTATGTTCACAACTTTTTTTTTGCGCACGGAAAAAATACATATATTATGTATTCTTGAAAAAACAATTTTAAAATATATATATTGTAACGGGGTACGGATTGAATATAAATTAATTAATAAAAAAAATCATATCTAAAGTGCACACTTAATTCAAATATTTACAAATATACATATAAGCAGCACCTTTAAATAGTAGCGCTCAAAATTTTAAAATGAATCATCAATAGAACAATTCAAAAATTGAAGCAGCACCTTTAAAGCGTAGCGCTAATATTGCTAAGTTTTTAACAAAGCGTTAAAAATAAATTAATTAATAAAAAAAATCATATCTAAAGTGCACACTTAATTCAAATATTTACAAATATACATATGAGCAACATCTTTAAAGAGTAGCACTCAAAATTTCAAAATAAATGAACAATATATATTGAACAAAATATATGAACTGAACAAAATATATGAACAATATATGTCAGTCCCAAGCCTGTAATCGCAGAGGGAAAATGAAATTAAACAAAAAAATTATAAAACAAAAAAATTATGTCACTTCCCGAGGACGATGTCCAGGTGATCAGGATGACCTCCAGGTCAACTACCCATCCTCCTTTAATTCCCTCACCTTACCCTATTTTAACACTTTTTAAAAAACTCAAGTTCATGATAATGAGTCAATAAATGAAAATGCTACTCCTCATTAAAAAAAAAATTAGATGTTATTGCAGAACTTAAGAGTAAACAAAAAAAATAAAAATAATATGTATGATGGTAAAATAGCAAATAATTATTTTAATGAATCTTCAATAATTGAAAATTATTTAGGTACAATGTCTGAAATTTGTAATTATTGCCATGCAAAACATTTTTCATGTGAATATAATAAAAATAAATTATTTTCAAGTTGTTGTCAAATGGGTAAAGTAATGCTACCTGACAATCCTACATGGGTGAAAATCATCTAACGTGAACATTTATCGTTGTGATATGCAAGAACACAAAATGAAAAAAATTATATATTTTTGGTTTCTCTGGACCAATTACAGTTTCTAGAGTACCTGTTTACAGTGGGCATACAGGATCAGTTGATTTACTCAACGTATTGAAGATTTTTAATTTTTACATTCCAGGGGAATTACATATATTTTGATATATAAAACATAAACATCTTGAATACATCCCTAATACAAAATCTCACGTTACATCTCAAGTGAGATTTCATGCCAAAATCTCGTGTGATATTTCAATTGGAGAGGTGTTTAAATTTGCTAAATAATAAAAAATCAATTTCTCACGTGAGATTTTGTAATAGGGATAGAAAATTTTAATAAACATATTTTATGGAGTATACATTGAATATAACTATACCTAATTGATAATAACAAAAAAAAAATTAATTAACAAATTCTTCCATTTATAAAATATATGCAATGTTTCCATATAATCAATTTAACATAATTTTTATATTTGTAATATAAATTATATATTTTTATTATTTCTTTTAGTAGTGACTTCTTTTATCTTAAATAACAATTTTACTCTTTTTCTGAGTTTTATTTTCGTACGAGATCGACCCTAATTGATAATGTTCACATTGTCTATTCAAATTACATTCGTAACAACTTACTTCATTAAAATTAATTTTTTGGGGCTCACATCTACTCCATTTCCATTGATGGACTCGCATAGTTCCTTTGAATGGAGAAAACAATTGTTAAGAAATAATGTTTATTTTTAGTCAAAACAGTAAAGCATGTAATGATCAGCATCGATTATTTGTTATAAAAGAAATTTGGACAGGGGATGTTACATGCCAGGGGAGATTACATAGATCGTTTTTTTAAATTTTATTACGTTAACATTCAAAATTTCCACATCGGAATAATACTGTTTTTATGTAGTTACTTTATCTGAAATTTACTCTATGAATTAATTTTAAAAATTTATTAGTTTTCCAATTATACTCTACCAGAGAAATTACATTAAAAAAGGTAACCGCTGAATTACCACAAAAACATGCCCGTATTTTTTGCTTAACATCATGAAATACTAAAAATGAAATTTTTACCTCTAAAGTAAACCAAAAGTTAACAATTTCACCTGGTCAGAAAAATGTTTTATGTTTACAATTAATTTTAAAGACATTAATCATAACACAGCTATTATTAATAACAAGTTTATTACAAAGTTCAGCAAGTTCAGTGCACTTCAAAAATCAGTAAATGTTCAGATTTTCGACTTAATTTTAATTGTGGTTATCAAAATGAACAATTAAGTTTTGAACCCTTTTTTGAAATAAAGAAATACGCCTATAATCGCACCAGTTAATATGCGATTATGGCCTTCTTACAGCCAGGGGACGTTATATTTCAAACTTTAAGCAACTGAAACTTGGCAATAAAATCAACTTTTATCAAGTTTCCCGGCTGACTTACATTAAATTACATATATTGTACTTAGAATATATTATTCGTAATTTTATATATGATATAATGGGATATATTTCACTATTACACAATTGTGCGCGTTAGATGATTTTCACCCACAAATCCAAAAGAATTAAAAAATGTGGTTATAGGTAATTCGAAATATAGTACGAATTTTCGTCAAAACATAAGACAATACAACAATTCTTTAGCTTAAATTATTATCCCCATTAATGCGTTCATTAATTAATGAAATACTAAAATCAGACAATGTATGTTGACAATATTGTAGCAATATGCCATTATTCCAACAATATCGCTGCAATATGAAGTGCTGTCTGGGTCGGAATGTATCTATTCCTTTATACCTAATGAGTATTGTCTTAACCTTGCATTTTTTTAGAAAAGAAAGTTTTGGAAACAAGATTGTACTCTATTCTCATTCAAGGAAAAAAAATTATAGTGTATTTGGTATTTATTACTCAAAGTACTATTAACACAAATCACATTTTTATATTTTCGGTTTGGAAACTTTACATTTTAACCTTTAGACTACCGAGATTTTAGAAATGAAATCGTCCTTTAAAAGTTTCTGAATTGCCAACCTGCTTGAATATGTAAAAAAATTGTCACTTCCTGAAGACGATGTCCAGGTGGTCAGGGTGAACTCCGGGTCATCTGGACATCGTCTACTGGTAAGTAGTGTACCACCCTGCTTAAATATGCAAAAAAAAATTTCAACTTCCTGAAGACGATGTCCAGGTGGTCAGGGTGAACTCCGGGTCATCTGGACATCGTCTACTGGTAAGTAGTATGCCACCCTGCTTGAATATGCAAAAAAAATTGTCACTTCCTGAAGACGATGTCCAGGTGGTCAGGGTGACCTCCGGGTCATCTGGACATCGTCTACTGGTATGTAGTGTGCCACCCTGCTTGAATATGCAAAAAAAATTGTCTCTTCCTGAAGACGATGTCCAGGTGGTCAGGGTGACCTCCGGGTCATCTGGACATTGTCTACTGGTAAGTAGTGTACCACCCTGCTTGAATATGCAAAAAAAAATTGTCTCTTCCTGAAAGACGATGTCCAGGTGGTCAGGGTGACCTCCGGGTCATCTGGACATCGTCTACTGGTAAGTATGTGCCACCCTGCTTGAATATGCAAAAAAAATTGTCACTTCCTGAAGACGATGTCCAGGTGGTCAGGGTGACCTCCGGGTCATCTGGACATCGTCTACTGGTAGTAGTGTGCCACCCTGCTTGAATATGCAAAAAAAATTGTCCTTCCTGAGACGATGTCTAGGTGGTCAGGGTGACCTCCGGGTCATCTGGACATCGTCTACTGGTAAGTAGTGCCACCCTGCTTGAATATGCAAAAAAAATTGTCACTTCCTGAAGACGATGTCCAGGTGTCAGGATGACCTCCAGGTCAACTACCCATCCTCCTTTAATGGTAAAACAGGCGCCTGTCGGTAAAACAGGTGCCTACTGCGGCGCGTATCGATGTGCCAGGCTTTGGTAAAGCAGGGGGCGTCGGTATTACCATCGGTCGGTAAGGTAGGAAACTGTTAGCACGGATCAGAACCATACTCTGATGGTAAGTGGCTTAGAATCCT
Organism: Theocolax elegans; assembly: GCA_026168455.1. Taxonomy (NCBI): domain Eukaryota; kingdom Metazoa; phylum Arthropoda; class Insecta; order Hymenoptera; family Cerocephalidae; genus Theocolax; species Theocolax elegans. The sequence goes on from JANSJX010001263.1 coordinate 9,258, forward strand.
CTTTGCCCCAGCTACTTATATTCATTAATTTTTACACATATTAGTGATTTAATTATGTAATTACAACTTTGAAATTTATTATGCAATTCATCTAAATAATACTTTGTATTATTATTTGATCACGATCTCACATAAAAATTGATACGATTTTTGACGTACAACTATCCAATAAAATTAGGTATATAGAATGATGTTTTTACTAGGAACAATATAAAGACTATTATTGTATTCAAAAATAATTAGATAATTTCGAATATTTATGTTTTATATTTAATTTATATTATTAAATTACAAAGAATAAGCATGCAATAAAAATTTTAATCAAGAATTAGGCGGATATATAATCCACGATCATATAAAATTTTTAGATAACTTAAAATCCAAAGGAATATGTATATAAATCTGTCGTAGAAGAAAATAAAATGAAAAATTATTTGATATAAAGAATGAAAAAAGAATAGTAAAAACGCATTATTATTGAGGCCGCGTTAACGTCTTTGTGATGATAATGAATTCCGCACGTATTCGTAAGAGAAAAGTGGGAAAGGATAAGAGACACATGGCGAATAAAAGGGAATACGAGGTATGAGTAATCATCCGAGAAAAGGATCTGTCTGTATACTCCGAGAAGTCTTATTAGATAAGACAATGCAAGCTGCTATATCCGTGTAATACACCGTCAAAAGTTGTAAAAATTCTTGTAACTTTATTTTTTGTTTTTTTCTGTTTCGCCGTATAATACAGATGCCCACTTCACATATTATTTA
>JANSJX010001264.1:0-10021 GCA_026168455.1 Theocolax elegans
CGTTCATTTCGCTTTATACCATTATTGTCAGATCTTGTTTTCCGCGGTTACATTACGCAATTTTAGGATTTTTTATAATCAACTTTGTCAATATATGCTTGGGGACTGTCCACTGTGAAGGCACTCTAACATTCAGCTTAAGGTAGCTAAAATGAGCTTCAGTTTCCTTGTTTCAGCTCATTTCAAGCCGCAGACAGCTTAAAGACACTGTTCTTATTGCACTGGAGCTAACATTCAGCTTAAGGTAGCTAAAATGAGCTTAAGTTTCCTTGTTTCAGCTCATTTCAAGCCGCAGACAGCTTGAGACAGCTGTTGGCTTATTGACAGTGGGAGCTTAACTTTCAGCTAAGGTAGCTAAAATGAGCTTAAGTTTCCTTGTTTCAGCTCATTTCAAGCCGCAGACAGCTTGGAGACGCTGTTCTTATTGCAGTGGAGCTAACCTTCAGCTTAAGGTAGCTAAAATGAGCTTAAGATTCCTTGTTTCAGCTCATTTCTAGCCGCAGACAGCTTGGAGACACTGTTCTTATTGCAGTGGAGCTAACATTCAGCTTAAGGTAGCTAAAATGAGCTTAAGTTTCCTTGTTTCAGCTCATTTCAAGCCGCAGACAGCTTGAAGACACTGTTCTTATTGCACTGGAGCTAACCTTCAGCTTAAGGTAGCTAAAATGAGCTTAAGTTTCCTTGTTTCAGCTCATTTCAAGCCGCAGACAGCTTAAAGACACTGTTCTTATTGCAGTGGAGCTAACCTTCAGCTTAAGGTAGCTAAAATGAGCTTAAGATTCCTTGTTTTAGCTCATTTCTAGCCGCAGACAGCTTGGAGACACTGTTCTTATTGCACTGGAGCTAACATTCAGCTTAAGGTAGCTAAAATGAGCTTAAGTTTCCTTGTTTCAGCTCATTTCAAGCCGCAGACAGCTTAAAGACACTGTTCTTATTGCACTGGAGCTAACATTCAGCTTAAGGTAGCTAAAATGAGCTTAAGTTTCCTTGTTTCAGCTCATTTCAAGCCGCAGACAGCTTAAAGACACTGTTCTTATTGCAGTGGAGCTAACTTTCAGCTTAAGGTAGCTAAAATGAGCTTAAGTTTTCTGCTAGTGTGGTAACGTTTCTGAAATTCAATAATGTCAGTTGCAGTTGTTATGATGACAGCAAGTCAGTCAAAGTCCAGACTTTAGCTTCTTGCCGTCATCCGAAATATCAACACATAGACGGGTATCTTATAGTTGTCTCCAATCTATGGTATTTTAATAACCTGATTGCTGTCAAAAAAATCTTACGTGCTTAGGGCCCTAACTTCCTCTGCTAGACAAAATGGAAAAATATTTCTAGACTTTTTCAGCTTGTTTCAGCTTGTTTCAGCTCATTTCAAGCCGCAGACAGCTTGGAGACACTGTTCTTATTGCAGTGGAGCTAACTTTCAGCTTAAGGTAGCTAAAATGAGCTTAAGTTTCCTTGTTTCAGCTCATTTCAAGCCGCAGACAGCTTGGAGACGCTGTTCTTATTGCAGTGGAGCTAACCTTCAGCTTAAGGTAGCTAAAATGAGCTTAAGATTCCTTGTTTCAGCTCATTTCTAGCCGCAGACAGCTTGGAGACACTGTTCTTATTGCACTGGAGCTAACATTCAGCTTAAGGTAGCTAAAATGAGCTTAAGTTTCCTTGTTTCAGCTCATTTCAAGCCGCAGACAGCTTAAAGACACTGTTCTTATTGCACTGGAGCTAACATTCAGCTTAAGGTAGCTAAAATGAGCTTAAGTTTCCTTGTTTCAGCTCATTTCAAGCCGCAGACAGCTTAAAGACACTGTTCTTATTGCAGTGGAGCTAACCTTCAGCTTAAGGTAGCTAAAATGAGCTTAAGATTCCTTGTTTTAGCTCATTTCTAGCCGCAGACAGCTTGGAGACACTGTTCTTATTGCACTGGAGCTAACATTCAGCTTAAGGTAGCTAAAAATGAGCTTAAGTTTCCTTGTTTCAGCTCATTTCAAGCCGCAGACAGCTTAAAGACACTGTTCTTATTGCACGTGGAGCTAACATTCAGCTTAAGGTAGCTAAAATGAGCTTAAGTTTCCTTGTTTCAGCTCATTTCAAGCCGCAGACAGCTTGGAAGACACTGTTCTTATTGCAGTGGAGCTAACATTTCAGCTTAAGGTAGCTAAAATGAGCTTAAGTTTCCTTGTTTCAGCTCATTTCAAGCCGCAGACAGCTTGAAGACACTGTTCTTATTGCAGTGGAGCTAACCTTCAGCTTAAGGTAGCTAAAATGAGCTTAAGTTTCCTTGTTTCAGCTCATTTCTAGCCGCAGACAGCTTGGAGACACTGTTCTTATTGCACTGGAGCTAACATTCAGCTTAAGGTAGCTAAAATGAGCTTAAGTTTCCTTGTTTCAGCTCATTTCAAGCCGCAGACAGCTTAAAGACACTGTTCTTATTGCACTGGAGCTAACTTCAGCTTAAGGTAGCTAAAATGAGCTTAAGTTTCCTTGTTTCAGCTCATTTCAAGCCGCAGACAGCTTAAAGACACTGTTCTTATTGCAGTGGAGCTAACTGTCAGCTTAAGGTAGCTAAAATGAGCTTAAGTTCCTTGTTTCAGCTCATTTCTAGCCCGCAGACAGCTTGGAGACACTGTTCTTATTGCAGTGGAGCTAACATTCAGCTTAAGGTAGCTAAAATTGAGCTTAAGATTCCTTGTTTCAGCTCATTTCTAGCCGCAGACAGCTTGGAGACACTGTTCTTATTGCACTGGAGCTAACATTCAGCTTAAGGTAGCTAAAATGAGCTTAAGTTCCTTGTTTCAGCTCATTTCAAGCCGCAGACAGCTTGGAAGACACTGTTCTTATTGCAGTGGAGCTAACATTTCAGCTTAAGGTAGCTAAAATGAGCTTAAGTTTCCTTGTTTCAGCTCATTTCTAAGCCGCAGACAGCTTGGGACACGCTGTTCTTATTGCAGTGGAGCTAAACCTTCAGCTTAAGGTAGCTAAAATGAGCTTAAGATTCCTTGTTTCAGCTCATTTCTAGCCGCAGACAGCTTAAAGACACTGTTCTTATTGCACTGGAGCTAACATTCAGCTTAAGGTAGCTAAAATGAGCTTAAGTTTCCTTGTTTCAGCTCATTTCAAGCCGCAGACAGCTTAAAGACACTGTTCTTATTGCACTGGAGCTAACATTCAGCTTAAGGTAGCTAAAATGACTTAAGTTTCCTTGTTTCAGCTCATTTCAAGCCGCAGACAGCTTAAAGACACTGTTCTTATTGCAGGAGCTAACATTCAGCTTAAGGTAGCTAAAATGAGCTTAAGTTTCCTTGTTTCACCTCATTTCAAGCCGCAGACAGCTTAAAGACACTGTTCTTTTGCATGGAGCTAACATTCAGCTTAAGGTAGCTAAAATGAGCTTAAGTTCCTTGTTTCACCTCATTTCAAGCCGCAGACAGCTTAAACACTGTTCTTATTGCAGTGGAGCTAACATTCAGCTTAAGGTAGCTAAAATGAGCTTAAGTTTCCTTGTTTCACCTCATTTCAAGCCGCAGACAGCTTGGAGACACTGTTCTTATTGCAGTGGAGCTAACTTTCAGCTTAAGGTAGCTAAAATGAGCTTAAGTTTCCTTGTTTCACCTCATTTCAAGCCGCAGACAGCTTGGAACACTGTTTTATTGCAGTGGAGCTAACTTCAGCTTAAGGTAGCTAAAATGAGCTTAAGTTTCCTTGTTTCAGCTCATTTCAAGCCGCAGACAGCTTGGAGACTGTTCTTATTGCAGTGGAGCTAACTTCAGCTTAAGGTAGCTAAAATGAGCTTAAGTTTCCTTGTTTCAGCTCATTTCTAGCCGCAGACAGCTTGGAGACACTGTTCTTATTGCAGTGGAGCTAACATTCAGCTTAAGGTAGCTAAAATGAGCTTAAGTTTCCTTGTTTCAGCTCATTTCAAGCCGCAGACAGCTTAAAGACACTGTTCTTATTGCAGTGGAGCTAACATTCAGCTTAAGGTAGCTAAAATGAGCTTAAGTTTCCTTGTTTCAGCTCATTTCAAGCCGCAGACAGCTTAAAGACACTGTTCTTATTGCAGTGGAGCTAATTCAGCTTAAGGTAGCTAAAATGAGCTTAAGTTTCCTTGTTTCAGCTCATTTCAAGCCGCAGACAGCTTAAAGACACTGTTCTTATTGCACTGGAGCTAACATTCAGCTTAAGGTAGCTAAAATGAGCTTAAGTTTCCTTGTTTCAGCTCATTTCAAGCCGCAGACAGCTTAAAGACACTGTTCTTATTGCAGTGGAGCTAACTTTCAGCTTAAGGTAGCTAAAATGAGCTTAAGTTTTCTGCTAGTGTGGTAACGTTTCTGAAATTCAATAATGTCAGTTGCAGTTGTTATGATGACAGCAAGTCAGTCAAAGTCCAGACTTAGCTTCTTGCCGTCATCCGAAATATCAACACATAGAGGGTATCTTATAGTTGTCTCCAATCTATGGTATTTTAATAACCTGATTGCTGTCAAAAAAATCTTACGTGCTTAGGGCCCTAACTTCCTCTGCTAGACAAATGGAAAATATTTCTAGACTTTTTCAGCTTGTTTCAGCTTGTTTCAGCTCATTTCAAGCCGCAGACAGCTTGGAGACACTGTTCTTATTGCAGTGGAGCTAACTTTCAGCTTAAGGTAGCTAAAATGAGCTTAAGTTTCCTTGTTTCAGTTCATTTCAAGCCGCAGACAGCTTAAAGACACTGTTCTTATTGCACTGGAGCTAACCTTCAGCTTAAGGTAGCTAAAATGACTTAAGTTTCCTTGTTTCAGCTCATTTCAAGCCGCAGACAGCTTAAAGACACTGTTCTTATTGCACTGGAGCTAACATTCAGCTTAAGGTAGCTAAAATGAGCTTAAGTTTCCTTGTTTTAGCTCATTTCAAGCCGCAGACAGCTTAAAGACACTGTTCTTATTGCACTGGAGCTAACCAGCTTAAGGTAGCTAAAATGAGCTTAAGTTTCCTTGTTTCAGCTCATTTCAAGCCGCAGACAGCTTAAAGACACTGTTCTTATTGCAGGAGCTAACATTCAGCTTAAGGTAGCTAAAATGAGCTTAAGTTTCCTTGTTTCAGCTCATTTCAAGCCGCAGACAGCTTAAAGACCACTGTTCTTATTGCAGTGGAGCTAAACTTCAGCTTAAGGTAGCTAAAATGAGCTTAAGTTTCCTTGTTTCAGCTCATTTCAAGCCGCAGACAGCTTGGAACACTGTTCTATTGCAGTGGAGCTAACATTCAGCTTAAGGTAGCTAAAATGAGCTTAAGTTTCCTTGTTTCAGCTCATTTCAAGCCGCAGGACAGCTTGGAAGACACTGTTCTTATTGCAGTGGAGCTAACTTTCAGCTTAAGGTAGCTAAAATGAGCTTAAGTTTCCTTGTTTCAGCTCATTTCCTAGCCGCAGACAGCTTGAAGACACTGTTCTATTGCACGTGGAGCTAACTTCAAGCTTAAGGTAGCTAAAATGAGCCTTAAGTTTCCTTGTTTTCAGCTCATTTCTAAGCCGCCAGGACAGCTTGGAAGACACTGTTCTTATTGCCAGTGGAGCTAACCTTCAGCTTAAGGTAGCTAAAATGAGCTTAAGATTCCTTGTTTCAGCTCATTTCTAGCCGCAGACAGCTTGGAGACACTGTTCTTATTGCACTGGAGCTAACATTCAGCTTAAGGTAGCTAAAATGAGCTTAAGTTTCCTTGTTTCAGCTCATTTCAAGCCGCAGACAGCTTAAAGACACTGTTCTTATTGCACTGGAGCTAACATTCAGCTTAAGGTAGCTAAAATGAGCTTAAGTTTCCTTGTTTCAGCTCATTTCAAGCCGCAGACAGCTTAAAGACACTGTTCTTATTGCAGTGGAGCTAACTTTCAGCTTAAGGTAGCTAAAATGAGCTTAAGTTTTCTGCTAGTGTGGTAACGTTTCTGAAATTCAATAATGTCAGTTGCAGTTGTTATGATGACAGCAAGTCAGTCAAAGTCCAGACTTTAGCTTCTTGCCGTCATCCGAAATATCAACACATAGACGGGTATCTTATAGTTGTCTCCAATCTATGGTATTTTAATAACCTGATTGCTGTCAAAAAAATCTTACGTGCTTAGGGCCCTAACTTCCTCTGCTAGACAAATGGAAAATATTTCTAGACTTTTTCAGCTTGTTTCAGCTTGTTTCAGCTCATTTCAAGCCGCAGACAGCTTGGAGACACTGTTCTTATTGCAGTGGAGCTAACTTTCAGCTTAAGGTAGCTAAAATGAGCTTAAGTTTCCTTGTTTCAGCTCATTTCAAGCCGCAGACAGCTTAAAGACACTGTTCTTATTGCACTGGAGCTAACCTTCAGCTTAAGGTAGCTAAAATGAGCTTAAGTTTCCTTGTTTCAGCTCATTTCAAGCCGCAGACAGCTTAAAGACACTGTTCTTATTGCAGTGGAGCTAACATTCAGCTTAAGGTAGCTAAAATGAGCTTAAGTTTCCTTGTTTCAGCTCATTTCAAGCCGCAGACAGGTTAAAGACACTGTTCTTATTGCACTGGAGCTAACATTCAGCTTAAGGTAGCTAAAATGAGCTTAAGTTTCCTTGTTTCAGCTCATTTCAAGCCGCAGACAGCTTAAAGACACTGTTCTTATTGCAGTGGAGCTAACCTTCAGCTTAAGGTTCAGCTTAATTAATGTTCCCCTTAACTCAGCTGCGGGCCCCGATGGCATAACACCTGCCACTTGGAGAAGCACCCTGTCACTGTTCGAACCCTCCTCTACAACATGATCCTCTACATCGGATCCTTCCCGGAGGATACCCTCTCGAGTAGGACGGTCTTCGTACCTAAGAAGGCAAACGCTACCTCGCCTTCGGACTTCAGGCCTATAAGCATCGCCTCGGTTGTAGTGCGGCAGCTACATAAGATCTAGCTGGCCGCATGGTGGCTGCCAAGTTGGTCGATGAAAGGCAGAGATGTCTCGAAGACGGCTGCGCTGAAAACGTAGCAGTCTTGGCCGCGACCATCAGCCACGCCAGGGCCAAGCTGCGTGAACTCCACGTGGTTTCCCTGGATGTGGCAAAGGCCTTCGACTCGGTTAGCCACCAGGCCATAACATCAGCCCTCACCGAGGCCGGCGTGCCCGAGGTCCTCGTTAGGTACATTGAGACCGCCTACCGACGCCACCACCATCTTGGAGGTAGGGGGTAAGAGATCCGGGAAGATACTTGTTGAGAGGGGGGTGAGACAAGGTGACCCGATGAGCACAGTTATATTCTCTCTGGTCATCGACAGGGTGCTCCGTGCTGTCCCGCCAACGGTGGGATAGCGTTGAAGGACCAAAGCCACCTGGTCAACGCCGTCGCATACGCAGATGATATCTGCCTGGTCTCATCATCGACCACTGGTATGCGTGCGGCGTTGAAGGCAGCCGAAGAAACAGCCGGACAACAGGGGCTCGCCTTTAATCCATCTAAATGCGTTGCCACCTCCATTGTTCCATCTGGACGGGTTAAAAAGGTAAAGATTCTTACTTCACCTCAGTTCTCCCTACTGGGCGGAGCCCCCATTCGTCAATTGGGCCCAGTTGACGAGTGGAGGTACTTAGGTGTAAATCTTAGCCCGGTAGGTTTGAGAAAAGCTAGCCCGTCCCTGGAGGTGGAACTGCAACGCATTACGCGAGCCCCTCTAAAACCACAGCAGCGCCTTAAGATCTTGCGCTGCTTTCTGGTGACCAGGTATTATCATCTCCTGGTCTTGTCCGGCTGTACCCTGAAGATTCTCCGACATCTCGATCTTCAGGTAAGGGCTGCCATACGCAGGTGGCTCCGGCTACCCAAGGACACTCCCGTGCCCTACTTCCACGCGTCCTGCAGGCATGGCGGACTCGGAATCCCTTCCTTCCTCACTACCATCCCCGGCCTAATGCGCCCGGCTCATGCGGATGCAAAAGTCATCCTTTCAGTCCGTAAGGGCTGCGCATGAGTCGGAGTGGGTCCAACAAAAGATCCGCTGGACCGATAAAGTTCTCCACCAGAATGGTAGGGAGCTCTATAGCTCAGAAAATCGAGCTGCGTATTGGGCTGAGCGACTCTATGAGTCTGTGGATGGAAGGGAGTTGCGAGACTGTATAGAATCCGCTGCTTCCACCAGGTGGATTGATGCGGGTAGCCTGGGTGTTCCCGGTAGGGATTACATCCAATACCACCATACCCGCATCAACAGTCTCCCCACCCGAGTCCGTACAACGAGAGGCCAGAGGCTCGTGCATACGAACATCAAGTGCCGAGCTGGATGCAGCTGCACCGAGACTGCCGCACACATCATCCAATCCTGCTTCCGTACACACGGAGGCAGGGTTAAGCGGCACGATGCAGTCTGTAAAACCCTGGCTGATCACCTGCGCGCGCGTGGGATGAGGGTTCACACTGAACCCCATCTTAGGACACGGGAAGGGCTGCGTAAGCCCGACCTTGTGGTGGCCAACGAGGGGGTTGGCTACATCGTGGATGCCCAGATTGTGAGTGGAGTTGCGCTAGACGACAGTCACAGGATGAAGGTGGAAAAGTATAACACCGCCCCAGTAAAAGAAGAAGCAGCCAGCTTACTGGGAGTTCCACCTTCTATGATGACTGTCGTATCATGCACCCTTTCCTGGCGGGGTGTATGGAGCGGTGCGTCTGCACGGCAGCTTCACTCGCGTCTGGGCGTCCCGATGGGCCTATTAGCGGGCATTACGACTAGGGTGATACAAGGTTCCCATACCAACTGGAACCGGTGGAGCCAAATGACATCTAGAGCTCCACCAACAGCGCGAGTGGGTGTGGGATGATCGGCCCTCACCCCCCATCAATCAGGGCAACCTGCGCCCTTCCAACTTAATTCGGCAGCAGGAAATAAAGCCGTCCCCAGCCTGACCATCTTGGCTGGGAAGACAGGGGGTTTTAGTGGGTAACCGCATTTATGCGGAGTCCCACATACCCCGGAGTCTTGGACTCCTGGGATGCATAAAGCATTTCCCCCTGTTCAAAAAAAAAAAAAAAAAAAAAAAAAAAAAAAAAAAAAAAAAATAGCTAAAATGAGCTTAAGATTCCTTGTTTTAGCTCATTTCTAGCCGCAGACAGCTTGCAGACACTGTTCTTATTGCAAAAAAACAAATTTAAAATTCATTGTCTGCATCAAGCGACATTTTTTTACTAAAGTAATGAAACTAAACAAATTTAAAATTCTTGTATGCATCAAACACATTTTTTTACTAAAACGAAGAAATAATCAAATTAAAATTCATTGTCTGCATCAAGCGACATTTTTTACTAAAATACTGCAGAAATAACCAATGTAAAATTCATTGTCTGCATCAAGCGACATTTTTTACTAAAATACTGAAGAAATAAACAAATTTAAAATTCATAGTCTGCATCAAGCGACATTTTTTGTACTAACATACGGAAGAAATAAACAAATTAAAATTCATTGGATTTATCAAACCACATTTTTTTACTAAAATACTGAAAAATAAACAAATTTAAAATTCATTGTCTGCATCAAGCGACATTTTTTTACTAAAGTACTGAAGAAATAAAAAATTTAAATTTATAGTCTGCATCAAGCGACATTTTTTACTAAAATACGGAAGAAATAAACAAATTTAAAATTCATTATATCATCAAACCACATTTTTTTACTAAAATACTGAAGAACTAAACAAATTTAAAATTCATTGTCTGCATCAAACCAGATTTTTTTACTAAAATATGAAGAAATAACAAATTTAAAATTCATTGTCTGCATCAAACACATTTTTTTACTAAAATTCTGAAGAAATAAACAAATTTAAAATTCATTGTATTCATCAAACCACATTTTTTTACTAAAACATGAAGTAAACAAAATTAAAATTCATTCTGCATCAAGCGACATTTTTTACTAAAATACTGAAGAAATAAACAAATTTAAAATTCATTGTCTGCATCAGCGACATTTTTTTAATAATATTCTGAAGAAATAAACAAATTTAAATTATTCATAGTCTGCATCAAGCGACTTTTTTTACTAAAATACTGAAGAACTAA
>JANSJX010001265.1:0-10021 GCA_026168455.1 Theocolax elegans
CTTCTCCCTCTTTCTCTCTCTCTCTCTCTCTCTCTCTTTTTTTTTGATAAGCTATATTAGGTTGTGGAAATAATCTCTCTCTTAATCAGTGTTACGTGTACCTTACATTTTATGACTCTCTCCCTCTCTCTCTCTCTCTCTCTCTCTCTCTCTCTCTCTCTCTCCTTCTCTCCTCTCTCTCTCTCTCTCTCTCTCTCTCTCTCTCTCTCTTTTTTTTTTGGTAAGCTGTTTTAGGTTATGGAAATAATCTCTTTCTTAATCAGTGTTACTTGAACTTTACATTTTATACTTTGTTTCGATTCATATTTAATAATTTATGAAGTTATTAGTTTTATATTTGTGTGTTACGATTTTTGTAAGGGCGTAATGAATTTGACTTTCTAATTTTCTTATTCTCTTTTATTCAAACTGTTAGTCTTTTTAATTTTTTCCATATTGTTTTCTAACTTATTTAATACATAAAAATGTAATTATAATATTATTTAGTACGTATTTATTGTTTTATAGTATAATGGAAGATCCTGTAATCGATTCAATTTCGATAGAAGACTCATCCTTTGCTGCAACCCCTTCGACAAGTTCTGATACCACATTTCAATGTAATATTGTAAAAGGCGATGTATATCTAATTAACGACTCTAATATTAATTTCATTTGCCTCCAGTGACACGTCAAGACATTGTACAATTGAAGGCTCTGTTGGAATTAGCAAAAAAAATCAATGTTCCTCAAAAAGAAGTAATAAATTAAATTTATAATATAAAATATTATACAGTAAAAATATAAATTTTTATTTTTTCAGGATAAATTAGAAAATAGTTTGAAGATATTTAAGACAAAAAAAAATGATCGAGACAAGGTTTATTTTCTTTAGTTTAATATATTATGTAGTTAATTTATATAATTCTAAAATTTATATAAATATTGATATTCGTAGATTGAAATTGTTGAGGGATCCGATGTATTCGTTGAAGAATACAAACTATTAAATATTAAATATATTTTTTCGAAGAAACCGAGAGAGATGGTTAGACAGCTTATGAAGCTAATTTTGGGCGTGGAGGTGCTAAGAAAAAGTTCGCCAACTGGCAAAAATAAATGGCAGCCAATACCTCTAAATGTATTTGAAGCAGTAGAAAGTAAGATTCATTATTTAAATTCTATATTTTTAATTATGTTACCATTAAAAAAATTAAGGATCATTTGTCAATTAATTTATATTTACTGCATTATTTAACATTTTACAAGTATTTCTCTTGAACTATTTTTTTAATAACTATTTACCTTCTCTTACTAACCTGCTTTTTTGAAAAATTACAAATATGAAATAATAATATTTTCTTTTTACTTAATTATGATATGTTCCATAAATAATTAATACGATTAATATATTCCATATTTAATAGCATTTGTTAACGAGAATGTGTCGAAAAAGAAATACTGCTTATCGCGCCAAGAATATCGTGAAGTTTTAACTGCGATGTGTGCTACGCTGCGTAGTACTTATGCCAAAAATGCTGTAAAAAATAAAACAATAAACCAGGAAATAGAAAATATTAACAAAGATATAACAAATAATAGTACACTTCAAGGCGAAGAAACTAATATAAATACAGAAACTACAACAGTTGAAAAACTACAAAATGTTCAAAAGGAAAAACAGAAAAACAAGAAAAAAAAAATTAATGTAATTCGAGAGTTGGTAGAAAAAAAAGGAAATTAGAGGAGGCAGATAATTTTGACTAATATTATTCTTAATTAATTTGTTGATCGACATTATAACTAGATTATTATTTAATTACAATTTTATTACTTATAGTTAACAAACTGTAAATTGTGCTGTTAAATAATAGAATACATTTAATTAATTTAATGTTAATGATTAATATTAAACTTATTAAGATTATATTTTAGATATTTAATTATTTTACATTACTTACAATAATGTTTCAGTATGAAATTAAAAAATTAGTAACCACCTTTTTCGTTACTCACTCTGACGATCTGTGATCTGTTATTCACTTTATTATTTGCTCACTTATAATTCATATTTTTCCACTTACCTTAAATATATTTACTCGTTCAGTTACATATTTCTGTATTTCTATTTTTATATGAATATATTGTTGATATTAACGTTACATTCAGTTTATACAAACTTTATTTGTTTCAAGAAATAAATCAATTTATTCAAGTCAATACTCTAGTTGAAATCGAAGCATTTATATAACGTTTTTTAGACCATAAACTGGCCATTTGGTCAAAAATGATCAATAAGTTCATCGCTAATGCCAAAAAAATAGTTTTAGCTAACCTCAAGGTACAGGATTTCTACTACTTAAAATATTTTAAGGCAAGTAAATATAAAATACTAATAATGTTCATAAATACTTAAGGTACACTTTGATTCATTTCTCTACTTAAAACTTATCTGTTCAATAAGATCATTCGCTTTTATCGAATTCTAAGTAACATATGATCTTTTTAATTTAAAGTTTAGCCAAAAATCAAATGAATTTGAATCTATTTTTGAATTTGTAAGCAAAATTTATCAAAGCTTTATGCTCACTTTATCTGAACTTTATATTTTTTATCTAATGCATTGCCGTTTAACATACTAATCAAGTTGTGATCAATTTAAAATCACGTCATTACAATTATTATTATTAAGTTACTCAGTTGGCACCCTCCTATTTGACTAGGTTATGCCAGGCACTTGGGTATTCCCTTTGCGCCCTGTTTTCCATTTCCCATCTTTAGCCTTCCGAAGTGTATAGCAGTATTGCCACACTTGAGTGAGCCTTCTTATGGGTCCTTGGTTTTTTTTTTTTTTTTTTTTTTTTTTTCTTTTTTTTCAATCGGGCACCGCCCAGAGACCCTGCCAAACAGCAAGTATTCTCTCGACATCCCAACTGGATATATCTCCTGAATCAATTAGAAATTCACCTGTGAGGCGCCATCTTCTTGTCATGATTCTGGGGCATTCACATAAGATGTGTAGAGGTGTTTCGTTTGCCTCCTTGCACATTCGGCATAATGGATCTGTTTCCAGTCCCATTTTATACCTATGGTATCGCAAATCTCCATGTCCAGTAAGTATGTCCATTAGCTTGCGAGCTGTCTTTCTGCTAAGTTTCCTAAGCCCTTCTTCCCAGTGTCCGCTTATTGCGTTTCCGAGTGCGGCTTTAGCTTGTCTGCATCCTGCAGTTTTTACCCAAGCACTTTGGTGTTCCTTCACCAGCCATTCCTTTAGTAATTCTATAAGGTGGCTATGTGGCATCTTCACCATCATGCTTGGTTCCGCATGTTTTCCATTTGTACCTATCTTTGCTAGGTCATCGGCTATCTCGTTACCACGTATACCTACATGACTTGGTATCCATGTTAGCGTTAGCCGCTTATTCAACTCTGCCAGTCTATTTAGTGTCTTATGACATTCCCAAATTAGTCTGGACTTAGTGGTGTGACCATTCAGACTCTGTAACACAGTTCTGCTGTCCGAGTAAATGTATATCTCTTCGTCTTTGCAATTCTCCTGTGCCGCTTTAGCACATTGCAGGATTGCAAATGTTTCCGCTTGGGAAATGGTATTGTATTCCTTTAAGGAATATATCCTACCCTTCCCATTTTTTCTGCAGTATACCCCTGCTCCGACTCCCCAGATATTCTTGGACCCATCAGTATACCAGAGTTCTTTGCCCTCCGGCACCCTAACACGTCCTTGACTCCAGTCATCTTTGCTAGGCAGACTGACTCTGTATCTCTTATCGAATAGGAACTCAGTGCTGCATCTATCAGTTCCCTCGTATAAGTTCTCTCTTAGATTTCGCGGGAGCGTACTTAGGAGTCCCCTGTCCGCCCGTCGATCTAAGAGATTTCTAACTCTTAAGTATCCTTTTATGGCTTCTGACTTAAGAGTGAGCTGAAAGGGCTCAATATTCGTTATGACCCCCATAGCTTGTACTGGCGTGGTTCTTAGAGAATTGGTGATGCAGCGCAGGACCAATCCTCGTACCCTTTCCAGCATTTGGTTCGCAGTTTTTAAACCTGCTCGCTTCCACCAAATCACTGCCGAATACGTGAGTTTTGGTTTCAGAATTGCTGTGTAAATCCACATCATGGTTTCTGGTTTAAGACCCCAGTTCAAGTGCAGAGCTCTACGTGTTTGCCATAGTACTCTTATAACTTTATTACACTGGTTCTCAAGGTGCTCTTTCCAGTTTAACTTACTGTCAAGAATGACACCTAGATATTTAGCTTTTTCTTTTATTTCTAGCCGTTTTCCTCCATATTCGAGGTGTTTTATGCTTGTTTTCCACTTATATTTACGTGTAAACACCATAACTTCCATTTTTTCCGGGTTAACCGATAGTCCACCTCCTTGGCACCACTTATATACCTTATTCAAGGCATTTTGCATGATGTCAAATAGTGTTTCTAAAAATGGTCCTCTAACTATTATTGCTAGATCATCTGCATATCCTACAACCTCACATCCCGTGTTGGTTAGTAGGCATAATAGTGTGTTCATTACAAGATTCCAGAGGGATGGGGAAATAACCCCCCCCTGTGGGCATCCCGTGTTCACCCAGCCAGTTACCTTGGTGTTACCCTTGGTCATTACCAGCTTTCTGTTTGATAACATGAGTTCGACCCAGTCAGTAACTGGCTGAGCTATTCCATGTCTCCTCATTGCCTCCTTGATTACTCTTTTGGAGGTATGGTTGAAAGCTCCTTCTATGTCTAAAAAGACCACTAGAGCGAAGCCTCCGTTTTCAATTTGTTCTTCAATCAGGTTCACTATTTTGCACAGAGCAGTCTCAGTAGAGTGTCCTGCTCTGTACGCATACTGATCCCTATGAAGTGGTCGTTCTTTTAAAGGTTTATCTTTAATATGTCTGTCTATGAGCCTTTCCATTGTCTTCAGCATAAACGATGTAAGACTTATAGGTCGGAAGTCTTTAGGAGAAGTATAGCTCCCCTTACCTGCTTTCGGAATGAACGTCACTCTCGTTCCCTTCCAACTTTCTGGAATATGGCATAATTCCAGACTTGCCCTAATAAGTCTGGTCATTGGACGGATAATGCACTCCCCCGCCCTTTGTAATAGTGCGGGGTAAATACCATCCAGTCCTGGTGACTTATATGGCCCAAAAGATCCGATGGCCCACCTGACTTTGTCCTCTGAGGCAATTTCGGTCCCCAGCACACTGCATGATCCGGTTTGGCTCACCGCATGCTGGTTTCCCGTTCCGTAGTCGTTTGACTCATGAACTTCCATCGCCCCTTCCCCTTCATTCGAGAAATCCGGGTAGAAGGATTCGATCAGGCGGTACAACGTTTCTTCGTCCGTCATGGTGTATTTCCCATTTGGCAGTTTAAGTGCTCCCAATATAGCTTCCGGATTTTTTGACAAGATCTTGTCCAACCGGGCTGCCTGTGAGCCTTTTTCTATGTCGCTGCAAAAGTTGGCCCATGATTCTGCTTGTGCCTTCCTAATTGCTGCTCGATAGCTGTCTCTTTTACTTGCGTAATGATTCCACTCGTCTGCTGTACCTTTTTTTTGGGCCAGCTTATAGGTTCTCCTTACTTGTTTCTTGAGACACTCTAGGTTCTCGTTCCACCAGTAGGTTTTATCTCGCTTACCCACCAATGTGGGTCCACAGTTGTTCTCAAAAGCTGAGATAATTCCTTTATTTAGTTTATCAGCAGCTTCTTCAAGCTCCTTCCAGTTTCTTATATGTTCTGGAAAATTTGCTAGTGAGCTGCTTATTTCTTCCTTGTAGGTTATCCAATTTGTCTTCTTCGGTTTCCTGGTCCATGTTCTAGGATTTGTACCAGGTCCCACTAACTCGAAAACAATTTTGGCATGATCAGATAGTGTCGGTTCATCAGATACCCTCCACCTCTTGATCCTATTTGTAATTTCTCCAGTACATAACGTGATGTCCAATACTTCTGCTCTAAGTTTATTACAGAATGTTGGCGTTGTACCAGTGTTTAGAATATCTAGTTTGGTTGTGGCTAGATATTCTACCAGTTCCTCTCCTCTCCTATTGATGTCTGTGCTCCCCCACAGTATGTGATGTGAGTTAGCGTCACAGCCTATTAGGAGCGGTAAGTTTTTACTCTCACAGAAGGTAATTAACCTTTTAACTTCCGTGGGTGGATTTACCTCTCCATCATATGGAAAGTACGCTGAGGCAATGACTATGTTTCCAATGCCTTCCGATTCCGTCCTCACCGCTGTCAGGTCTCTTGTACAGAAATCCATCAGCGGGGTTACATTTACTCCCTTAGTGATGATACACGTTCTGGGCGTCTCAGCTTGCATGTCCCTGTAACAAACAAGCCCCTTTCCCCTTAAACCCTTGATTGTTCCTCTCACCGTCCATGGTTCTTGGACCAGTGACAGGCCTGTGTGCATCTCTGCCAAACCCTTACGCAATAGTGCAGAAGAGTCTTTGCAGTGATGCAAGTTAATTTGTGAGATTTGCAGCGCCTTGAAGGTCATTATTTCGAGCTTCCCGGCACTGCTGCCTCTTTATCAGACTCCGCTACCGCCGGCGCGTGTACTTTGAAAGTGACACGCTCCAGTGAGTAGAAGGGTCTGCAATCTAGAGCCTGAAGGGCTCTAGCTTGGGACTCCGGCATCTGCACCAGAAGAAAGTTGTCCTTCGCTGCAGCACCGTCGGTAGCCCCCTTGTCGCATTTTACGACCCGCCATGTTGCGGTATTTAGCGTCGGATTGTACCGCATCAGCCTCTGAAGAACCAGCTCCGTGGGTTTCGGTGCTCCCGGTATCCACGCGCTGGCCTTCACCAGCCTCTGCAGCACCTCCGTTCCGCTGACTGTCAGAGCAGGACCCCGCCAAGATTTTAGTCCGGGCACGATCCCACTCAGCCAATCCGCGGACCGTTGATCCTCTGCTATAATCACAAATACTCCCCCCCTGCAGAAGGACGCAACAAACTTTGGCAGCTGCTCAGGAGGAAGGACATCTGTCTCCTCCTCCAGAGCATTCCTGAAGTCTTCAAACTGTCCTGTAGTAAGAAGCACCTCAGGATATTCTGCTGATGTCACGACCCTCGACAGAGGGTTCGTTCTCTGTGCTGTTGTAAGTCCCACACTACATTTCGGCTTTTCAGCACTCTGAGTGTTACTTACTTGTGCCGGCTTGTTTTTATGCCGTTTTTGTGTCCGCGGGTCCTCTGGCGGCGTGTCCTTCCCTCTTTTCCCCATAAGAGGCGTTGAGGGAGGTCTCTCCGCGCTTTGAGCCCGCATTTCTTGCTTTCTGAGCTTTCGCCTGCGGTTTTTCTCCGCATAGCGTCCACTCGTCCAGCTTCTTCCTTCATTGGTATCCATTGGCATTCCAGCTCCCGGTTTGGGATTGGACACCGTCAATGGCCCATCAGGATTTTTAAATTCAGTGGGTTGGTAAGCAGACATCCCACTGGGCGCCGCCTGCTCACCTACCTTTACTCCAACTACCGGTGACACCGAAGTTACCACCGGCAAGTTGGTTGTGTTGAGAGTTGGGATCTCTCCAGGGTTTGTTGACACTTTTGGGCTAGCATCCGAATAGCCCGTTGCTTTAACAGGGAAGGACATATCATGGATTTTTAAGGGGGGTTTTTGATTTGTGTTAAGTGTTTATGTCTGTGGCTCCCTACGAGTGTCCCCCCTCGTCATCCGAACAGCCCTCGCAAAACAGGCAGCGACCCACTTCGGTCCTACTATAGGAAAGCCCCCCACCCGAAGCAGTAGGGTCCCATCCGGTCACTATCCGGCACTACTACCCCTGGCGCGATTATACACTGACTGATAGGGCAGCCAGGCTTTGCTAGTTAGGCCAGCCCGGGCCCCTGTACTATTCAGCGGCCTAGGAGTGTCTCAACCTAGTTTATCCTAGGGTGCCTCCATGGGTACCCCACCCGTCCGCTTGAGCAGTCTTACTACGAGGAAAGAACACCCCCCGAGAGCCCCAGTGTGAGAAGGTGTTTGTGTGTGTGTGAGTGTCTGTTTGTGTCATGTGAATGTGTATAGGTATAGGTGTAATGATCACTGATAAAGTCCCAGCGTGTCCATCCATAACCCGCGCGGAGCATACCCGTTTATAGGGATCTCCTCTTTCATCAGCGAGCCCGTTTATAGAGCTGCCTCTTACAAGCGCTTGGAAAGAGCCGTTTATAGGCCTCCCATTCATACCTCTGAGACCCTACCAGTAATACATGAGTGTAAATGATGTGTTGTGTGTCATTCCGTGTCCTGGATAGGAGCCCTTACGTGGGAATCCCTTCCGGGCCAGAAAGGCCACGGTTTTTTAGAGAGATGTTACTCCTCTATCCCTCCCCAATTACACTGTTTCCAGTGACTTCCGGGCTTGGGACCGGCTTGCTGAGGTTCACCCGTGGCTACTAGATTTCACCACAAATGAACCTCATCAGGGCTGGGTTACGTCATTACAAAGTTTCGATAAAATTCATGTAAATTTAATTTTAATTGTTAATTTCTAAAAGTGATTAATCAAAACTTTGCATTAACTTCAGCTTAGCCTTTTATACATTTCATTGGTCAATTCTGCAAGTTTGGATCAGTCCCGCTAGCCAACGAAATATGAAGTTTAGCCAAACATAAACTTTATGTAAAGTTGAGATAAAGATAACTTTTTTTACGCGGGTTAGTGTTTGAAATTTGTCGCTCACTATACTTCCACAATAGCTCATTTTTACTTGACTACTCAAGTCGCGACTCGACAAATAAATTTTTCTTTTTTTTTTCTCAGTGTACGACAACTAACAGTTATAGTAAAGTTAGTACAGTTACTGTTAATAAATGTGACTTTACTATAAAGAAAGATTTGATTCTAGAGTCGGTAAGTACGTATATTTACAGATATTGCAAGATTTCTTAATAGTTAAGAAATCTAAATTAGAAATAAAGCGGTTATGTATATTTTGCCGTTCGCGGGGCGATACTTTTGTTTGTTTTGATGTAAACACTCGGAGTAAGAAAAAACACGCAACACGAATTCCGGGAAATAGAGAAAGAATATTTTCAGCTCTCATTACAGGTTAAGGTGGCACTGACACTTTCGTATATGTATTTCGCTTATTAGCAAAAACGTACTCGACTCGGTTCACATCTGCAATATTCTTTTATTATTTTTATTTGATATCGCAGACTTACTTATAAACAGTAACAAGCTTAGATTACTTAATAATTCGCGATCACACATTAATAATGCTACAATAATTCGTCACCTATTACGAAATATTCACTTATTGACGTTGTACGTACACTTTAATTACAGATTTCTTAACAGTTAAGTCATATTCAGTTCCCTCTCCTTGTAAGTCATTTACGCCTATCTGCGATGTTAGCCCTCCAACGCAGCAAGGTCCATAAGCAGGGTGTAAATAAGGGCTAGTTAAGACACGGACCAGCGTAAAAAAGTGCGAATTTATATCACGCAATGCTATTAATAACAATGTTATTAATAACTATTTATATAGCTCACTAATTAAATTGTATACTTATTATGCGCAGGTGTAACCTACTGTAAAACCAATTTAACTGACTCATTCTTTTAACTTGATAACACGTTTTTAGTGATATTTTTCCTCAAATTTAACAATCAAATTTTTTAAAATTAACGAACGAATTAATTTTTAAATTTAATTTTTAATTACTTTAATTAATTATTTTAAAATAAACGAATTTTTAATCATCCTTACTTTACCATCAAAATTGAGATTAATATGCATCAAGTAATAAAATAGAGTAAACACCTATATAAATCTTTTGTATAGAAACAAGTGTATTTCATGGTCACAAAGTTCCTTTCGAATAATTATAAATCTTAAAATCATGTTTCTCACCTATAATTAAACATCGCGCAACTAATTAAATATATATATATATATATACTTATATATATTTTACAATATTTGTATTAAAATTTAAACATTTCTTTATACTTTGTATCTTTATATAGAAATATCTCGTGATCTTGGTTTCG
>JANSJX010001266.1:0-10017 GCA_026168455.1 Theocolax elegans
TACACCGATTCGTGGCCCGTTTAGTTGACTGTCTAAATTATAAAATACTTATACTATATATTTACAATATAATATTTATAATATAATAACTAATCACTCGTAAACTTACCCCTTTCGGGTATATATTACCACGTACGTCTAGGGTATAAGTGGCTAATCAATAAGAGCCACCGAACTCTTGGCCTTCTTATGGTCTTCTGTCGTTTTCGCGAAACACTCGCCGAGTCGAGCCGCAAAATTCACGCTTCAGTTCCTACACTCATTCCAAAATCGAAACACTACTATACATACACATCTATATCTATCTCACATCATAATTGAGCCGTTACAATCACCCCCCTGCGATACACTGCTTGCTGAGGATCGAACCTCATTGTTTTATTACTATTCATATCATTCTTCATTTTTATTTATTTATTTTTTATTTATATTTATTGCCAAAATACGCATAGACTGACGAAACGGGACAGTCTTTACAAATTCTCACAATAATCGCAACACAATATTTATTACAATAAAAATTACATGTATAATACATTATATACAAATTTCTCATATGTTATCATATTTTTAAATGCATCAAAATACTTATGATTCTGTCTATTGGTTTCATTATACAATTTTATTACTATTTAGTGTTATTTTTTTTTAAATTTCCCTCCGGTTGTACAGTTTCATTTTCGAAATTTACAGATTCTTTATAATATGGGCAAAGATTTATTCGATTAAACACTCCTTTTATTTTATTTGAGTCCTCGGGTAAACTTAATTCATATGCGTTCGTGCCTGATTGTCTCGTGATACAGTACGGACCTTCATAAACGTGAAAAAATTTATGTATTTTATTTTGTATTTCGCGAGTATAAATTTCTTTACGAAGGCGCGGAAATAAATCCAATATTTTTTCAGTTGGCTGTTTATTAAAGTGAAGGTAAAAAGGTGAAAAACCAGTACTTTGGTGCGTTGTATAATTCAGACAATCCTGCACAAATTCGACGTGCAATGCCCATTTGGTATGTTGCTTCGAACAATACGTTCGCAAAATTCTACCAATTTCGCGGATGGTCCTTTCAACGGGATTGGACTGCGGATGTCTCACGGAGGAATAAAACACCTTGACACCGACCGATTCTAATTTATTTTTACATTGCAACGATACGAATTGCGTCCCATGATCTGACAATATTTTTCTATGGCGACCAATATGCACGAAATAATGATTTATTATTTTATTTAGATAAGTTCGCGTGTTCGCCCTCTTAATTGGATATATAGTGACAAGTTTACTAAATAAATCTTGCACAACAAATAAATATTGGACACCTCCTATTGATCGCGGCAAAGGTCCATAAAAATCTATACTAATCGTTTCATTCGGTTCGGTAGTTTGTAAAAATTGATAGGCCCCTTCCATCGGATAATTTAAATATTTAACGCGTTGGCATAAATCGCATTGTTTCGTATATGCACTTATGTCTGCTCTCATACGTCTCCACATAAAATAATTATTTAAATAAGAAAATAGCTTATATGCACCTGCATGACCAAACTGTTCGTGTGTAGCTTTTAATGTCGATGATATTAGCGAACGAGGTAATAAAAGTTTCCAATCATTCGACTTAATTCGTTTTCCATACAAAATACCATTATCTTCTACAATTTTAATCTTATTCGACGGGTTTTGTCTTAACTTCTTTATCGAGGCGTCGTTCGCTTGTTTATTAGAGAGATCGCATAGTTCGCGGATAAGTTCACGTTTCATCGTAATTTCGGCGATCAATTGCGATGTCTCAACTCTATTCGGCGTTTTTGTTGCGGTTTTCGGGGACTTCGCATGCTAAATTCCATATCAATAAATTCGGATGAAATTCACTAGGATAATCCTTGAAATTCCGACTAAAAGAATCAGCCACTATGTTGTCAGAACCCTTGCAATGACGAACTGAAAATCATAATCTTGAAGTGCGAGTATCCATCGAACTAGTCGCGCACTGTGGAACGACAACGATAACAAAAACGTTAATGACTTGTGATCAGTCACAATATCAAATTTAATCCCGATCAAATAATATCGAAGTTTCAAAACCGAATAAATTATCGCTAATAATTCCTTCTCTGTGGTCGTATATCGACATTCAAATTTAGTGAGGACACGACTCACAAGAGAAACAATACGTGGATTACCTTCTTCGTCTATTTGATATAAGACGCTGCTGACGCCCATGTCACTCGCGTCCATTTGTAAACAGAATTTGCTATTAATCCTGTAATGGCTAAGCGTTACCGCTCGCATGAAATTATCTTATAGTGATTTAAAGGCCTTCGTGTGCTCGTCTGTCCATTTCCATGAATTCCCAGACTGTAAAAGCCTTCGGAATGGTTCCACATAATTTGCGTGGCGTACGCTAAAGCGCCTATAATAGCCACAAACACCGAGAAACTCTTGCAATTGTTGTTGATTTAAAGGAGTAGGAAAATCACGTATTTTTTCAAGGTGTTCAGGGTCCGGTCGAATATCCTCCGAGTCCATTATAAACCCTAAAAAGTGAACATTTTTCCGAAAAAATAAGGATTTTTCTAAACTTAGCGTAAATCCAGCTTTATGTAAATAAAAGAACAATTGATCTAAATGATTAATATGTTCATTAAGACTTTGACGCGATTAATATATTATCAACAAATGCCGTTACAAAATGTAAAACACAATGCAATGCGATGGTTAATGCACGTATAAAACCTGACCCGGCAGTCTTAATACCAAACGGAACTATTATAAATTGGTATAATTGCCCTTTATATAAAAAAGCTGTGTACTTTTTTGATTCTTCCGTCAATTTTATCTACCAATATCCCTTATTTAAATCTGTTGTGGAGAATACGGTAGATCCTTTGTGCTTTTGTACGAGTTCTTCCACCTTTAATGGTAACTCATTATCGCCGGAAATTATTTTATTTAATACACGCGCGTCTAAACATATGCGTACATCGCCATTTTTTTAATTTACAATGCGAATGGGATTGCAGAATTCGCTACAAGAACTTTCTATAATGCCTTGTTCAAGCAGGTTGTTGGTGGAGAGGCACAGGGTAAGATTTTTTTATAAAAGGTTTGTCAACAATCGGTCGTATAGTATGTTGATAAACGTGTGTGCAACCGGGTTGTTCCGAAAATAATATTTTATGTTTTAATAAAGATTTCGTACTTCAATTTTTTCGTGATCCTTCAATTCCTCTAATTTATTTACGTAAGCTTTTATTTTTAGTTCGGGTTGATTTTGATGCGTTTCTTGCATTTCATACAAAAATGTACTTTCATTTTCTACATTAGTTAAAATGTGTGATAATAATACACTCCCATTTTGCAATTACCCTCTTTAAAATTATTTTTATTTGAACTATTTTTTGATAAGGAAATCGTACGAATCTTCAATCCATAACACGCAGGTGTTAAAACTATGATCAATTGTACAATTTCCAATACTAATACTTAAGTAAACTTTCTTTAAAACATTGATAGTTTTCTTTCCGACTGCAACGTATACGGCTAAATTGCTTACTGGTAATTCAGAAACCTTATTATTAACTTTTAAAATATTATACATTGTGTTACGGAATGGGTCGCCTCTTGCGTACCTGATGTAGGTTTTCGCGTGGATACGCTAGGCCGCGACTCTCTGTCTACTAACTCGGTGCGCGTCTGCGAGGAGCAACTCACGGCCAGGTGCTAGTGCAAGCTTGCACTTTTCGGGCCGTGAGAGCGGCGGACCACCGGACGAAGGTTTCGAATATGCGGCGCTGAGGCAAGCATCGTCGCGTTACCTCGTACGGTGATGTTCACCACTCTTCTCTCAGCGCATCCGTAACACGTCCGAAGCCGCGGAGTTAGCGTCCTCGCTAACTATTGTATGTGTAATATGGAGTGTTCTGAGGTATTCCGTAAGCGTATGGTGCATGCGTTCAATTCCACCATTAGATTGTGGGTGGTATGCTGTTGTACAGTACTTATTAATTTGGAATATCTTGGCAAATTCATCAAGTAGTTTATTTTTGAAGTGTGTCCCTTGATCCGTAATAATGGATGCTGGAGGACCGAAATAGGCTATAATCTTCTCTGTAATGGCACGGGCAACTTCTTTGGCATTAGCGTATTTCACTGGTGTAAGGATGATGTATTTAGTTAGTGCGTCTTGTGCTGATAGTATGTATTTAAACCCTTATTTTGTTTCTTTAAGAGGCCCGTAAAAATCAAGCGATAACTGAGCGAATGGTGTAGAGGGTGTATTGCTTATGATCATCGGAAGACGTGTTTTAATTCGCACTAGTTTGTTGCTTTGGCACATGGTGCATCTTTATACGAACTGTTTTACATCCGGTCGTAAGTTACGCCAGTAGAAGTCGCGTGCGATTTTTTTATATGTTTTGCCGATGCCTCGATGACCGCCTATAGCAGCTTCGTGGTACTCTTTTATGATTCTGTATCTATGTTCAGTTGGAGGAACCGGCAGATTGTTTAGGTAGAATACTGCTGTTAATGGAATCTGTAAATATGCGTTCAAATAACTCGCTGAATAGGGTCCATTCTTTTAGAGAAAGTATTTCTAGATCTCTAATTATTGCTAAACTGTTCATATTTTCTTTTTCAACTATATTTTTTAGTGTTTTTAAGCACTTTGTGAGCTTATTTTTGAGTATCCTTTCGTTTATGTTATGTTTCGCATACAAGCTTAAGATATTAATGTCCTGTAGTGGCGAAATATTTATTTCACCAACACTATGCTGTTCACTGGAAATTATTTGTGTGTTTATGTAACCTCTTTCAGCTAGCGCTTGTAAAATTTCGGTGTTCATGAATCCGTCTATTGTGCATAAATATAACAAGTTTTCCTTGTATTTGAAGGGATGGTCTTTTAATATTATTAACTTGGTAAATGGCGGAGGTTCTTCACCATCGGGCATCTTCCATGGAGGTTTTTCCCGTGGCGGTCGGGCGCTGATCGCCTTACAGCGCTCAAGTGCTTCGGTGCTATAATATTTATCTATTCGATCACTTTTGCTGCTGTTCGATGTATGTGAATTATCAAGCGTGTTTGGAGCACCAGTTGATTGTGAGTAAGATTGTGGCTGGTTTTCGTGTTCCTCTGGATGATTGCTGGTATTTTGTGTTGGCATGGTAGGAGATATTGGTGGAATATCTGCCGGTAGGTATGGTGTGAAGTGTTGCCCTTTTAGATGCAAATGAATCCATGGTGATTCGCTGTTGCTGTTTATGTGGCAGTATATATAACTGCTTTCAGCTAGTTCGTAATGAATGCATATATTACGCTTATATTCACAAGCGAATATGTAAGCGCAATCCACGTTACCATACGTTGAATCTGATTCGAGGATTTCTCTTGCTTCTTGTGGGTATTCACACCATCTTAACGATGTTGAGTTCAGTAACTTTCGTCTTAACTCTACAGCTGATATCTCTAAGTTGCATAATTTTATTAGCGAATAGAATAGGCAATTTCCGGGTGGGTGTGATGGAATATTATCGCTACGATAGAGGGTAACCGAGTTTTCTACACAACATTCCGCTTGTCTATATGCATGAAAGGCCAGATCCGTTGAGCTCCAAGACAGAGAGCATATCGAGGGGTCACTTGCTCTATCGGCATTTCGGGGAATGTTGTCGAAATCTTCTATTAAATCTGAGGCTTCTGGTCCTTTGTCGAAGAAGGAGTCGTGAGCCAGTGGCTGCACGACGTTGCCTGTAGTTGATTTCGAGGTTTCGTTGTCGTTTTCGGTGTTGTTTTTGCAGATGCTGTGATTTGTTAGTGAATTGTTGCTGAGGTAGTTTGTAAGTATGGGATCTGGAGGTTGGTCGATACATGTGTTCTCGTCAGTTTCCCATATGTTCACTTGTATACCATCTTTACCATTTATTACGTTTTCGCGAATATCGACTGTAAGTTTCGCATTTAGTTTCTTTTTTATTTCGGGTAATATGTTGAAAATTGGTGACGAGTGATTAGAATTTCTGTTAGGGTTTTTCTTATTTTGCTGTGCGCGATCGACCAGTTCTTTATAGCTGTCATCGGATTGGGAGGAAGATGATTCGGAGCATGAGCTGACGTCATCTGTTATTTCCGGTTCATATAGTTCGGTTTGAGCTGATTTTGTGTTGGTCTTTTTAAAATGCTGCGATATGTGAGATGTATTCACTTCCATATCCTCTTCGTACACATTTGCATCTTTTGTTTTCACATTACTAAGTTTTATTGATTTCTGTAGGATGACTTGGATTCGGTCCTTTTCATTGGGTGGTAGCCGATATTTATTACTATTTATATGTTCTAATGTTACGTTAGTTAGAATACAGTTAAGTTCTATTATGTCGGCGTAATCCAGATAATATATTTCGCTTTTTCTTTTATCAGTTTGGGTCAACCAGCGAATTTGATCTGTTGAGTCCGCTTCGTAAATTGAGTGAGAGCATTGGTAAAGATAGAAGTCATCATCGATATTTCTTACGGCTAGGAATTCTCCATTTCTGTAAAGAGGTTTCTCGTTGATTCATTGACGTTTATGAGTGTGACCATGCTGTGAGCTTTCTGAATTGGTTTTCGGGATTTTGACTTTTTTGTGCGATCGATACCAATTTTCCTGGTGGCGCGAGCAACAAGGATTTCTGCGAGGGGGCCATCAGAAATTATGCTCTTACTGTCTCGTTCTTGTTTGGTCGCAAGCTCATAAAGTTCGGCACGTGATCGTTCTGGGTTCTCTTCGCAATCTGGGACAACAGGGTTACGCGAAAGTGCATCTGCGTTTACATTTCGCGAACCTGGTCGATAAATTATATCAAATGTATAACCACGAAGGGCGGCTTTTAAACGACCAAATCGTAAGTTTAATTTCTTTGTCGTATGGAAGTGCTTGAGTGGTTCGTAGTCAGTCACGACGGTAAATTTTCTTCCATGTAGGTAGTGCATAAATTGGTCTTTTGCGAATACGATGGCCAACAGTTCTTTATCGTACGTTGGGTAGCGTAATTCGCTTCCGCGTAGACATCTCGACGCGTAAGCACATGGGCGATCCTGACCAAGTTTGCCTTGACTTAGTACGGCACCAATAGCATAGTCAGAGGCGTCGGTAGTGACTATAAAAGGTTGTGATAAATCGGGTGTTTTCAGTACGGGTTCACTACATAAAATTTCTTTGAGTTTTTCGAACGATTCTTGTTGTTCTGTATTCCAGACAATCTTAGTGCCTTGTCGTAGCAGTTTGGACAGTGGTCTTGCTATTTTTGCAAAGTTAGGGATAAATCGCCTGTAGTACCCTACAAATCCAAGCCATTGTTTTATTTTCTTAGTATTTGTTGGTCTAGGATACTTGTGTACTGAATCGAGTTTTTTAGCATCGGTTTTAATCGTCCCATTTCCAACGATATGTCCCAGAACCGAGGCTTCGTGTTGTAAAAATTGGCACTTATTTGGCTCAACGGTTAGATTAGCTTCGAGCAATCGTTTAAGTACTCGTCTGAGTCGTTTGTTGTGCTCTTCGAGTGTCTCGCCAAATACCATTAAATCATCGAGGTATATCTCGATCTCTTCGCCTTGAAGCCCGGCCATGGCTAACGCCATTGCTCTGGTGAACGTTGCGGTGGCTTCTTTTAGTCCCATGGCCATACGGTTGTACTGTAGATGTTGATGGCCATTTTTCCCAACTGGAGCGGAAAATGCAGTAAATTGTGCTGATTCTGGGCCCATTTCGATCTGGAAATAACCCTGTTTGAGATCCATTACCGTGATATCATTGGATTCACCAAGATGTTCTAAAATGTCGCTTGTGAATGGCAGGGGATGACAACTGCCAACTGTGACTTCGTTCAGCTGCCTGAAGTCCGTCACAAGGCGCCATTTTTTATTACCTTTTTCATCTGATCGTTTTGGAACTATCCACATAGGAGAGGAGTAGTTTGACCTAGATGGCTCGACAATGCCTTGGTCGAGGAGTTTCTGTACTTCGACCTCCATTGCCTCCTTTAAAATTGGTGGATATCTGTAACGTTTGTTTTGTATGTGACTGTTGCATGTAAGTTCAATTTTATGCTTTATTAGATGAGTTGAGTGTAGAGGTTCGCCTTCGAGACCGAAGACCCCAGAAAAGTCTTCAACTATACTTCTTATGCTGGCAATTTTCTCGTTATTACATCCACTGAAATCAGCGAGAGCCATAATTTTGACGACGCGGTCCTTGCGTAATTTTTCGTTTCTTTGAAGACGCGCATTTAATTGCTCTATTTCATTATGTTTTTTGGTTTGCTTCTTATAGAAAAGTCTCCGTAGACATATGGCATTATCTTCTTGAAAGTCTACGTCACCGTCCTCACCGGCTAAATGTGTACTCCAGGTATTTTCAGTTTCGCAAGCATGTAGCTCAACAAACGGTGTGTCGATTTCTACAGTTTCGTAATTAGTGTTGATGCATTCCGCAATAAGTTCGCTGCCGCGGTTTTGTGCGACGAAATTTCCAAATAGTACCCCCTGGTTTAAGGTTCATCAGCGGAACCCATCCGACATTATTCTCGTTAGTTATAACGTGTGCGGATATAACTTTTCTTACTCGAGGTGGCAGAATGACTTTCTCACTCGTTTCAAATAGAATGGCGGTGCCGTTTAGATATAGGCATTTCTCCGCGGCATTGATTTTGCCAGAAAAGTCAATTATTAAGTCCCAACCTAGCAATCCCGCTGTGTTTATGGGGAATGTGTTTGGAACAATATGCATGTTGCATTTTAACCCTTGCAGAGGCACGTTCGCTCTGCCTAAGGTGTGTGAAGCCCCGGAAGTAACTCCTTTAATCTCGAGTATTTCTTGCGTTTCTATAATGACGTTGAGCTGCAGGTACTCTTACTTGATGACTGAAATGTCTGCACCAGAGTCTACAAAGAATCCTGCTTTGCCTGTTTTAATAGCTGGACTTTCAATTATTACTATTGGCGGAATGCGCCCTGTTCGTAAGAATTTTATGTCTACTACTTTCGGAGACTTTGCTATCAACTTGTGACGTGTGATAAACACACGCACTAGTATTGCGTAAAATTATTTTATAAACTGTTAATATATTGTATAATAATAATAAGTCCGTAGTATATTAAGATAGCCTCGCGATAGACACGTGCCGTTAAACGCGAGTTCAACGACCGCGCTATAAATAGATAGACCGCCTCCCCACTACTGTGCCCACTCGCCAGTTCATTGACCCCGTCCGGAGTGGGGAGACAGGCGCTATACGCATGCGCGCTCTCGTAGAATCGGGTATATAAGGCGCACCGAAACCACCAGTAGTCAGTCTGCAACGGGACGACGGATCGGACTGGCCGTGAGCACACGACCAGCCCGTTTCTCCGACCTAGTGCAGCAACCGTGGATACGTTCGTGAGCACACGTTCGTAAACACGGTTACCGTATACCGTACCGACCGTTACCGTAACCGCATCCTACCGTAGGCACCTCGTGAGCACACGTGGTGTCTAATCCTGTCCGTATCCTCGTGAGCACACGTGGATTATCCCGACCGCACCCTCGTGAGCACACGTGGGTTATCCCGACCGTATCCTCGTGAGCACACGTGGATTATCCCGACCGTATCTTCGTGAGCACACGTAGATTATCCCGACCGCATCCTCGTGAGCACACGTGGATTATCCCGACCGTATCTTCGTGAGCACACGTAGATTATCCCGACCGCATCCTCGTGAGCACACGTGGATTATCCCGACCGTATCTTCGTGAGCACACGTAGATTATCCCGACCGCATCCTCGTGAGCACACGTGGATTATCCCGACCGCACCCTCGTGACATTTTCTTTCACCCTTTTTTTAATGCGTCGTATCCCACTTCTGAATTAATTGTTATGTATCGGATGGCCGGGAAATTAAATGTTCAGAGAAATGAGTTCCAAACGAGTATCAAGAATAGACTTTCTAGACGACAAATTATTTTATTATATATTTATTGATAAGTTTTA
>JANSJX010000133.1:0-67596 GCA_026168455.1 Theocolax elegans
GATAGTTTGCAAGAACGCACAAATTTTGTATGGGTACATTCTTCTTCTTCAATTATATCTCGAAAAATCATTCTGTATTCATATTTATTTTTGAATATTGCCGGGACTATTTTCAACTTGACCTTTATCTGCATATCACACTGGAAATTGAAAATATTTATTTGCAGAACGTTTTTTTGCAGAGTGTAAAATAAGTTAAAATTTAATTCAATATAATACTTTTATTATGGGTATTCCATAATCAGCATTATCCCTGAGAACATGCTTATGGAAAACCGTGCCCTCATGGTTTGACAAATCAAGTACATCAATGTGACAATTTGAACAAAAGTCTTTTCGATTAATGGTTGGCGTGTTCTTGTGTTCAAGAGAAGCGACATGATAACGTATACCATTACTCCCATCTTTTATCAACTTCTGACAATGATAACAGAACGAGATATAACGTTTTACCCTGTTGGTCATTAAGCTCAATAGGCTGCACAACGAAATCACTATGTGGTTCTTAAAAACACTTTCGAATTCCTCTATGCTCAAGTCAATATCGATATCAGAGAGCATTTGAATCTTTGAAGAGTGCATCTCACACGCCAAATGCTTATTAATTTCATTAACTTTATTTTCTATAATAATATTACAACAGCAACATTTAAGTGTCCCAAGAGGTAAAAGAACAATAGCATTCAACATACATTCTTTGAATATATCTTGTTTTACTACTTCACATGACTGGTGAATTGGTGTGATGTTAGCAGATAACGTTGTCTTTACACAAAAGTTTCATAAATTAATTGTTATTTAACTTAAAAAGTGGATATATATACATGTATTGATAATTTAAAAAAGTTAATCATGAATTATATTGAAATACATACATTTTTAGAAATACCACATGATGCAGCGTGAACAGAAGCTGTTTCCGTGTTAACTTCTTTTATTTTTAAATCTCTGAGGTTAGCTATACTGTTATTACATCGAAACATATGATTGGAAATCCTGGATCTCAAAATTCGATGAGTTGGATCATTAGGGCAAGTTACAAATGGATCATAATACATCTTCATAAACAAAATAAAAAGGAAATTAAAAATTAAAAACATAGTTACTAGTTATGTAATACATGGGGGGACACTTAATATTCAAATTATTTGGCAGCTAACATGAACCGTGATAACATGAGAAACAACCAATATTAGATAGTTAAGTAATAAATTTTTTTAGGTTAATAAAAGGAGATTTTGAGAATAGCCTTATAAATATAGAGATTTAACATTTAGTTATCGATACCCTTTAGCTATTCAAAAATGTTGTTAAATTCCAAAATGCCTCCTTGGCATGGGTGCAAGGAGAAGATAGTAGGTGTAAATTGGACAACTGTGCAAAAAGGTGAAAGGAGCAAGGTGGTAGAAATACAAAAGGAAGGAGCTAAAGACGAAAGTAGGAAGAAGGTCAACAAAATAGAAATTTTCTAAGATACATCAAATTAAAATAATAAAATCTTTACAAAGGTAAATGTCAGTATATCAATTGCATTCTTACCTTCTTGTTAATCTACACGATCCTTGGTTACTTCTCTAAGCCACTCGAAAGTAAACCTTAGAAGAAGTGATGCAAAGTTATCCTACGCTTTCAAAGTCCAAGCGCAGAAGCTGTAAATGTAAATAATAAATTAGTTAAAAGTTCTGCAATATATGTGTAATACATGGGGGGACACTTAATATTCAAATTATTTGGCAGCTAACATGAACCGTGATAACATGAGAAACAACCAATGTTAGATAGTTAAGTAATAAATTTTTTTAGGTTAATAAAAGGAGATTTTGAGAATAGCCTTATAAATATAGAGATATAAATTTAGTTATCGATACCCTTTAGCTATTAAAAAATGTTGTTAAATACCAAAATGCCTCCTTGGCATGGGTGCAAGGAGAAGATAGTAGGTGTAAATTGGACGACTGTGCAAAGGTGAAAGGAGCAAGGTGGTAGAAATACAAAAGGAAGAAGCTAAAGACGAAAGTAGGAAGAAGGTCAACAAAAAAGAAATTTTCTAAGATACATCAAACTAAAATAATAAAATCTTTACAAAGGTAAATGTCAGTATATCAATTGCATTCTCACCTTCTTGTTAATCTACACGATCCTTGGTTACTTCTCTAAGCCACTCGAAAGTAAACCTTAGAAGAAGTGATGCAAAGTTATCCTACGCTTTTAAAGTCCAAGTGCAGAAGCTGTAAATGTAAATAATAAATTAGTTAAAAGTTCTGCAATATATATGTAATACATGGGGGGACACTTAATATTCAAATTATTTGGCAGCTAACGTGAACCGTGATAACATGAGAATCAACCAATGTTAGATAGTTAAGTAATAAATTTTTTTAGGTTAATAAAAGGAGATTTTGAGAATAGCCTTATAAATATAGAGATTTAACATTTAGTTATCGATACCCTTTAGCTATTAAAAAATGTTGTTAAATTCCAAAATGCCTCCTTGGCATGGGTGCAAGGAGAAGATAGTAGGTGTAAATTGGACGACTGTGCAAAGGTGAAAGGAGCAAGGTGGTAGAAATACAAAAGGAAGGAGCTAAAGACGAAAGTAGGAAGAAGGTCAACAGAAAAGAAATTTTCTAAGATACATCAAACTAAAATAATAAAATCTTTACAAAGGTAAATGTCAGTATATCAATTGAATTCTTACCTTCTTGTTAATCTACTACGATCCTTGGTTACTTCTCTAAGCCACTCGAAAGTAAACCTTAGAAGAAGTGATGCAAAGTTATCCTACGCTTTCAAAGTCCAAGTGCAGAAGCTGTAAATGTAAATAATAAATTAGTTAAAAGTTCTGCAATATATATGTAATACATGGGGGGACACTTAATATTCAAATTATTTGGCAGCTAACATGAACCGTGATAACATGAGAATCAACCAATGTTAGATAGTTAAGTAATAAATTTTTTTAGGTTAATAAAAGGAGATTTTGAGAATAGCCTTATAAATATAGAGATTTAACATTTAGTTATCGATACCCTTTAGCTATTAAAAAATGTTGTTAAATTCCAAAATGCCTCCTTGGCATGGGTGCAAGGAGAAGATAGTAGGTGTAAATTGGACAACTGTGCAAAAGGTGAAAGGAGCAAGGTGGTAGAAATACAAAAGGAAGGAGCTAAAGACGAAAGTAGGAAGAAGGTCAACAAAATAGAAATTTTCTAAGATACATCAAATTAAAATAATAAAATCTTTACAAAGGTAAATGTCAGTATATCAATTGCATTCTTACCTTCTTGTTAATCTACACGATCCTTGGTTACTTCTCTAAGCCACTCGAAAGTAAACCTTAGAAGAAGTGATGCAAAGTTATCCTACGCTTTCAAAGTCCAAGCGCAGAAGCTGTAAATGTAAATAATAAATTAGTTAAAAGTTCTGCAATATATGTGTAATACATGGGGGGACACTTAATATTCAAATTATTTGGCAGCTAACATGAACCGTGATAACATGAGAAACAACCAATGTTAGATAGTTAAGTAATAAATTTTTTTAGGTTAATAAAAGGAGATTTTGAGAATAGCCTTATAAATATAGAGATTTAACATTTAGTTATCGATACCCTTTAGCTATTAAAAAATGTTGTTAAATTCCAAAATGCCTCCTTGGCATGGGTGCAAGGAGAAGATAGTAGGTGTAAATTGGACGACTGTGCAAAGGTGAAAGGAGCAAGGTGGTAGAAATACAAAAGGAAGGAACTAAAGACGAAAGTAGGAAGAAGGTCAACAAAAAAGAAATTTTCTAAGATACATCAAACTAAAATAATAAAATCTTTACAAAGGTAAATGTCAGTATATCAATTGCATTCTCACCTTCTTGTTAATCTACACGATCCTTGGTTACTTCTCTAAGCCACTCGAAAGTAAACCTTAGAAGAAGTGATGCAAAGTTATCCTACGCTTTTAAAGTCCAAGTGCAGAAGCTGTAAATGTAAATAATAAATTAGTTAAAAGTTCTGCAATATATATGTAATACATGGGGGGACACTTAATATTCAAATTATTTGGCAGCTAACGTGAACCGTGATAACATGAGAATCAACCAATGTTAGATAGTTAAGTAATAAATTTTTTTAGGTTAATAAAAGGAGATTTTGAGAATAGCCTTATAAATACAGAGATTTAACATTTAGTTATCGATACCCTTTAGCTATTAAAAAATGTTGTTAAATTCCAAAATGCCTCCTTGGCATGGGTGCAAGGAGAAGATAGTAGGTGTAAATTGGACGACTGTGCAAAGGTGAAAGGAGCAAGGTGGTAGAAATACAAAAGGAAGGAGCTAAAGACGAAAGTAGGAAGAAGGTCAACAGAAAAGAAATTTTCTAAGATACATCAAACTAAAATAATAAAATCTTTACAAAGGTAAATGTCAGTATATCAATTGAATTCTCACCTTCTTGTTAATCTCTACGATCCTTGGTTACTTCTCTAAGCCACTCGAAAGTAAACCTTAGAAGAAGTGATGCAAAGTTATCCTACGCTTTCAAAGTCCAAGTGCAGAAGCTGAAAATGTAAATAATAAATTAGTTAAAAGTTCTGCAATATATATGTAATACATGGGGGGACACTTAATATTCAAATTATTTGGCAGCTAACGTGAACCGTGATAACATGAGAATCAACCAATGTTAGATAGTTAAGTAATAAATTTTTTTAGGTTAATAAAAGGAGATTTTGAGAATAGCCTTATAAATATAGAGATTTAACATTTAGTTATCGATACCCTTTAGCTATTAAAAAATGTTGTTAAATTCCAAAATGCCTCCTTGGCATGGGTGCAAGGAGAAGATAGTAGGTGTAAATTGGACGACTGTGCAAAGGTGAAAGGAGCAAGGTGGTAGAAATACAAAAGGAAGGAGCTAAAGACGAAAGTAGGAAGAAGGTCAACAAAAAAGAAATTTTCTAAGATACATCAAACTAAAATAATAAAATCTTTACAAAGGTAAATGTCAGTATATCAATTGCATTCTTACCTTCTTGTTAATCTACACGATCCTTGGTTACTTCTCTAAGCCACTCGAAAGTAAACCTTAGAAGAAGTGATGCAAAGTTATCCTACGCTTTCAAAGTCCAAGCGCAGAAGCTGTAAATGTAAATAATAAATTAGTTAAAAGTTCTGCAATATATGTGTAATACATGGGGGGACACTTAATATTCAAATTATTTGGCAGCTAACATGAACCGTGATAACATGAGAAACAACCAATGTTAGATAGTTAAGTAATAAATTTTTTTAGGTTAATAAAAGGAGATTTTGAGAATAGCCTTATATATAGAGATTGAACATTTAGTTATCGATACCCTTTAGTTATTAAAAAATGTTGTTAAATTGCAAAGTGCCTCTTTAAAAAGTTTTTATTATAAATACGTACTCACCGATACCGATAATATCTACATTCCTTCGAAAATAAAACAAAAAATTTGAGAGAGATAAAGAAGCAAGGGAAGGAGCAAGTGCGTATGTGCCGACAAGAGTGTGCCGCCAAGGAGACTTCCGGTATAGACTACAGACTAGTACTTTTCTTCGCGCGCGTGGCCCACCTCAGCTCCCCCTTTTCCTAATGTACTTACTCTTATTGGGCGATGCGGGCCCGCGTATCCTCACGGAAAGTGCTGATAGGCTCGCGACGGCCGCCTAGTCAAGGTCTCCCGAAATTCCTAAGCTACGGAATCTCCGAATTCTTCAACGGTCGTCATTCTCTCCCCTTTCTACGTGACGTCACTCGCGGCACGTAAATCTCACGTACGCCCTTCACGGAATTAATACTTATTATAACACCATGTTATGAACATAACCTCTAAAATCTTTTGTTTGTAATATGATATCATAAAACGGAATGAAGCCTGAAGTTTTATGAAATCACCTAATCTAAGTAAATACTTTAATTAATTATCATAATTAATTAAATTAATAATTAAATTACTTTTAAAAATTAAAATACTTGTAACAACAAAAAAATTTATTATTATAAGAAATTACATTTCCAAGGGGCACAGTCATATATATTTATGTTACTTCCTTAAAATCACACTTTAATCATTTTTAGATTCTACTAAATTTATTTTAATAAGAACATAATACTTCGTTTGAAGGCCTGCAAGTATGTTTACACTTATATGAAGATTCTTATAGTGTGCTTAATTATTTATTTCAATTAATTATATCAACATCACGAAGAAAAACACTAACATCTTTATCATTTTTTACGAGATATCTGAATTAATTTCTAATGTTTGATAGGGTAAACTGCCCAATAGATAGACACTTAAAGCAGACAAAATATCAATAGATAGACAATATTTTAAGGGGATGTCGGAGCTATAGCCTCCATCAAAAGCCGCTCGATCTCGCGGCTTCGAATGGCGCTGTAGTCAGGTGTCGATTTCTATGATAAACGTACTTAAAACATAAATTATAAATTTTGCAGCTACATAGAGCTGTTGAAAGATACTTTCCCCCCTAGTTATGACTAAAATTAAGGTAATTATAATATTACTCTTGGCAGCAAATGTTTATTTTTTTAAAGAAATGTGAAATACGTTGCGTGTAGCATTACGGCAGATATAGATTCATTGAATATGAGACGTATTTCACATTTCTTTAAAAAAATAAACATTTGCTGCCAAGAGTAATATTATAATTACCTTAATTTTAGTCATAGTTAGGGGGGAAAGTACCTTTCAACGGCTCTATGTAGCTGTAAAATTTATAATTTATGTTTTAAGTACGTTTATCGTAGAAATCGACACCTGACTACAGCGCCATTTGAAGCCTCGAGATCGAGCGGTTATCAACGGAGGCTATACATGTTTTTATTAGCAGATAGAAGTAATAAAAGAGACTTTTTCACTTACTCTTACATAGTTCTTGAAGTTTGAGAATAGTTTAGTTTAAAAATATCTTTCCCAAATGTTAAAAGTATACAATTTGTCTATGTACTGGTAAGTGTCTATCTATTGGAATGTTTACCTTACTCCATATGATTGCTTCATTTAAAAAACAAAATATTTAATAAATTTTATAATAAATGCACATTTAAAAATTCAGTTAATTTTTATTATCAATCTAATCAAAACTGAAATTACTGAAAAGTATCGTGTACATTATATTATATAATACCTTTTTCAAAAATTTTAACATATACTTGCCTACCTTTCTTTGATACTCTTATACTATACTTTAACTCTTCTTTAATCTCTAAAATCGCCAAGATGGCGTCGAACGTAAAAGACCCGTCGGACAAGGGTGGTGTAAAATACTATAAATTATATTATACATAGGGGTGAGTGGGGTATTTTTGTGCTGGGGCATTTTTGTTTTTTTTAAATAACGTTTTTATTTCGTAATGTTCATACAGCATTCATATGGTTACTTAAAAAGAAAGTTATTATCTCAAATTCCTCACTGTTCCAATCAACGATTATAATATCCCGTACACGGATTACTTCGAATTTTTGAGAAAAGAATCTCTTGATAATACCCTCCAAAAAGCCTTAGATCTAAGCTATCACAAAGGCGTAAAGTATTTCGAAACATACTACTCCTCAAACACCAAGCCTTGGTTCCATAAACAATCTCATTCTCGAAATTACATTACATCCATTAACAGATGCCGATCAAATCACGTTAGTTTAGCAGCCTCGCTAGTTAAAATCAAAATTACCGACAATCCTATATGTGCTTGTAAAGAGGGAGTTGAAGATCTAAATCACGTTATTTGGCAATGCTCCTTATTCAATAAGGAAAGGAAAAATTTACTTGATAAATTATTCAAACTAAATTTTCAGCTCCCTCTACAAATTGAAAATTTTCTTGTAAATCCGAATTCCAAAGCTTGTAAATTTATAATGAAATACTTACTCAAATGTAACATATCTGTATAATCATATTACTGTACACTCTATTTACAAATAAAGTATGCAAAAATAGTCTCTTATGAGACTAAAACGCATTAAAATTAAAAAAAAACAAAGCAAGTACATA
The DNA here is from genome assembly GCA_026168455.1 of Theocolax elegans. Classification (NCBI taxonomy): domain Eukaryota; kingdom Metazoa; phylum Arthropoda; class Insecta; order Hymenoptera; family Cerocephalidae; genus Theocolax; species Theocolax elegans. The sequence continues at coordinate 8,032 of JANSJX010000133.1, forward strand.
TTTACCTTGATGGAAAAAAGTTGAACTCGAAAAACTAAGAACTGCTACTCCAAGCTAATGTACAGCAAACCACGTAGATATAGATGCTCCACACTCCTCGCCACGGCTTGAAATGTGTCACAGGTATTTTTTCAGGATGCTGGATCGACAATGAAAAAGGAATTCACTTAGTAAGTAAATATTTGTCAAACATATCAAAATTATATGCGCAACAAATTAACACAATACTAGACAAGAGATAGTTTAAGACGTAACAGTTTCAACTCTTACAAAATATAATAGTCAATACGAAATAGAAGATGGTTTACTATAGTCTGTATAGAGTTGATTATTATGACATAGTAACACTTGTATGGTTTGATAATAGGCACAAGTGAAACAGGATTAAAAAAAGAAAATGTCCCAGCAGCAAAAAATTCAGTTATTGTAGATCAAGGTAAGATTTTGAGGGTTGAATATTACAAAGGAATATTTCTGCAAAATTAATTTTATTTATAGTGATAAAAAATTAGTAGGCAAATTAATTGAAGCATATAATTTAACAACATCTGCATATGCATTATATGTTACCAAAAGAGTAGTTTTGTTTAAAAAGTTGCATTATTCTTGCAGGTTAGAATTCAAGCTTCTAATAAAATCGAAAATATAACCTTTACATAAATGTTTTAACACATATGCAGATGTATAAATACGATATTTTAAAATTCTTAACTAGTAAAAATAATTATTATCCCTTCAGATTTTTAAGTAGTCTTTATCTTAATAAGAACAAGTATTCACCAACTCGAACAAAGAAAGACCATCTTTGATCATTTCTTCAGGTTCAGACTTCAGATTACTGGTAACCATATTGAGGACTGAACGATACTGACGGGACATCTGGTGGCGGGCTTGAGAAGCCGAGGTGAAGTAAAATTTTTAAAAATTAACATGGGAAATGATAATAAACAGATAAAATATAACGATATATTTTAGATTTCCTCAGTTTATCGGTTTTAATCGATAGTTTATATCCTAAAGCTATATTTTATTTCAGAAATAAAAAAGTTATTGAAAAGTTGTTTGGTTTCTCTCTCTCTCTCTCGTCTCTCTCTCTCTCTCTCTCTCTCTCTCTGTCAATCTCTAGGCGCGTTCACGGTGTTCTGCATTCTCTCCGCTTTTATAATAAATCACTATCGATCAAGCTTCGCAAGAGTCTTGTTGAAACGCTTATTTTTCCCCATCTGGACTATGCGTGCGCAGTGTATAATGACGTAGATCAGACTAAAAATACCAAACTTCAAGATTGTTGAATGCCTGTGTCAGATTTGTATGGGGTAACATAGCGAGACGTGAGCACGTCACCCCGTTTAGACTTGGTCTAAAATGGCTGTCGGTTGAGTCCAGGCGTTCATATCTCATCGGCTCCCTAGCATTCAATATCATTGCACACAATTCACCCTCATATCTTGCTGATCATTTCACTGTGCTTAGTACCCCCACCCAAAATCCTCGTTCTTCCTCCCGTCATCCTCCCAAATCGCTCATGTATCTTCCTCCGCGCACAGAAGCCTTAAATAAGTCATTTATCATCACCTCCACCCGCATTTTGAATCAGCTTCCTGTCATCAACTTTAACCCTTCATGCTTCAATGAATTCAAACCATTCTATTTAAACCATTTGTCTGGGCTCGACCAAACAGCCTGGTCTTTGCGGGTAGTGTCTGAGGGCTTATTGCCGAGGTCCATCCCTCACCTGGATGCTGCGTAATTGTTATTCTTTGTCTTTTTTATTATTTTTATTTTATTTATTTTCTTTTATTCCTAGTTGTACTTAAAACTGTTACAGCGCCTAAATTTTATGTCTTAAGTTTTATAGTTTTAACTTTAGTATGATTGTTAAATCTCAGCGATGCTTGCGCATAAGCGATGCAGCGGCTAAGTTTATTTATTTATTTATTGTTGTGTAGTTTAAGTTTTTTTATTTATTTATTTATTTAATGAATTGTACATATACCTTCAAATTGTTTGCACTCTTTTACATCAAATCTAGTCACTGCTTTTGTAATCATCGCTTTATATTGATAACGTTCTATATATGTTACAAATATTGTTATTTTATTATATTTATATTTTATTTTCTATATAATTTTGTATTTCATGCTGTTAGTGCTTACGGGGTATTTACCCCATAAAGCCAAATAAAGAACAATCAATCAATCAATCAATCTCTCTGTCTCTTAATAACATCTCCGCCTATCATTGATTTATCTTCACCTGCTCGGCCTGACCAGCCTGTCTTCATGGGTTCACTTTCATCAAATTCATTTCCATCAATCCTTTTGATACACTTTCATCCTCATTATCTTTTTTATGTAGCGCCATTACCTCGATGGAAAAAAGTTGAACTCGAAAAACTAAGAACTGCTACTCCAAGCTAATGTACAGCAAACCACGTAGATATAGATGCTCCACACTCCTCGCCACGGCTTGAAATGTGTCACAGGTATTTTTTCAGGATGCTGGATCGACAATGAAAAAGGAATTCACTTAGTAAGTAAATATTTGTCAAACATATCAAAATTATATGCGCAACAAATTAACACAATACTAGACAAGAGATAGTTTAAGACGTAACAGTTTCAACTCTTACAAAATATAATAGTCAATACGAAATAGAAGATGGTTTACTATAGTCTGTATAGAGTTGATTATTATGACATAGTAACACTTGCATGGTTTGATAATAGGCACAAGTGAAACAGGATTAAAAAAAGAAAATGTCCCAGCAGCAAAAAATTCAGTTATTGTAGATCAAGGTAAGATTTTGAGGGTTGAATATTACAAAGGAATATTTCTGCAAAATTAATTTTATTTATAGTGATAAAAAATTAGTAGGCAAATTAATTGAAGCATATAATTTAACAACATCTGCATATGCATTATATGTTACCAAAAGAGTAGTTTTGTTTAAAAAGTTGCATTATTCTTGCAGGTTAGAATTCAAGCTTCTAATAAAATCGAAAATATAACCTTTACATAAATGTTTTAACACATATGCAGATGTATAAATACGATATTTTAAAATTCTTAACTAGTAAAAATAATTATTATCCCTTCAGATTTTTAAGTAGTCTTTATCTTAATAAGAACAAGTATTCACCAACTCGAACAAAGAAAGACCATCTTTGATCATTTCTTCAGGTTCAGACTTCAGATTACTGGTAACCATATTGAGGACTGAACGATACTGACGGGACATCTGGTGGCGGGCTTGAGAAGCCGAGGTGAAGTAAAATTTTTAAAAATTAACATGGGAAATGATAATACACAGATAAAGTATAACGATATATTTTAGATTTCCTCAGTTTATCGGTTTTAATCGATAGTTTATATCCTAAAGCTATATTTTATTTCAGAAATAAAAAAGTTATTGAAAAGTTGTTTGGTTTCTCTCTCTCTCTCTCTCTCTCTCTCTCTCTCTCTCTCTCTCTCTCTCTGTCAATCTCTAGGCGCGTTCACGGTGTTCTGCATTCTCTCCGCTTTATAATAAATCACTATCGATCAAGCTTCGCAAGAGTCTTGTTGAAACGCTTATTTTTCCCCATCTGGACTATGCGTGCGCAGTGTATAATGACGTAGATCAGACTAAAAATACCAAACTTCAAAGATTGTTGAATGCCTGTGTCAGATTTGTATGGGGTAACATAGCGAGACGTGAGCACGTCACCCCGTTTAGACTTGGTCTAAAATGGCTGTCGGTTGAGTCCAGGCGTTCATATCTCATCGGCTCCCTAGCATTCAATATCATTGCACACAATTCACCCTCATATCTTGCTGATCATTTCACTGTGCTTAGTACCCCCACCCAAAATCCTCGTTCTTCCTCCCGTCATCCTCCCAAATCGCTCATGTATCTTCCTCCGCGCACAGAAGCCTTAAATAAGTCATTTATCATCACCTCCACCCGCATTTTGAATCAGCTTCCTGTCATCAACTTTAACCCTTCATGCTTCAATGAATTCAAAACCATTCTATTTAACCATTTGTCTGGGCTCGACCAAACAGCCTGGTCTTTGCGGGTAGTGTCTGAGGGCTTATTGCCGAGGTCCATCCCTCACCTGGATGCTGCGTAATTGTTATTCTTTGTCTTTTTATTATTTTTATTTATTTATTTTCTTTTATTCCTAGTTGTACTTAAAACTGTTACAGCGCCTAAATTTTATGTCTTAAGTTTTATAGTTTTAACTTTAGTATGATTGTTAAATCTCAGCGATGCTTGCGCATAAGCGATGCAGCGGCTAAGTTTATTTATTTATTTATTGTTGTGTAGTTTTAAGTTTTTATTTATTTATTTATTTAATGAATTGTACATATACCTTCAAATTGTTTTGCACTCTTTTACATCAAATCTAGTCACTGCTTTTGTAATCATCGCTTTATATTGATAACGTTCTATATATGTTACAAATATTGTTATTTTATTATATTTATATTTTATTTTCTATATAATTTTGTATTTCATGCTGTTAGTGCTTACGGGGTATTTACCCCATAAAGCCAAATAAAGAACAATCAATCAATCAATCAATCTCTCTGTCTCTTAATAACATCTCCGCCTATCATTGATTTATCTTCACCTGCTCGGCCTGACCAGCCTGTCTTCATGGGTTCACTTTCATCAAATTCATTTCCATCAAATCCTTTTGATACACTTTCATCCTCATTATCTTTTTTATGTAGCGCCATTACCTCGACATTTAATGACATCGCTCCAGTTAAACTTATCACAGTAAGGAATAAACATAAACCTTGTGTCACGCGGGAGATTAGATCTGACATTAAGGCCAGAAATGCGGCATTCAGGCTGTTTCGTAGTTCGAAATCTCCTACGGATTACAATGCCTATAAAGTTTTGAGGAATCAGGTTAAAAATACTATTAACTCTAGTAAATTTCATTATCTACATTCTAAGCTTACTAATGAGAAGAATCCTGCTGAAGCTTGGAAATTCCTTAGAAACATGGGTCTTGGCTCACAACCTAATTCATCGCCATTAAAACATTTTTCGGCTCATCAACTTAACGCTTATTATGCTTCCATCTCTAACCACAAACCACCAATCACTATTCACTCTTTTGCGTCTATCCTTTCTAATTTATGTCATCTCTCATCATTTCCTTCTTTCGCTTTTTCACCGGTGTCGGCCAAAGAAGTACAACGGGTATTAGCTAGATCTTCTTCCAAGGCATCGGGTGTGGATGACATTTCTATCAGAATGTTAAAACTATTAGAACCGCAAATTACACTACCATTAACTGAACTCTTTAATGGTATGCTTTCAACTGGATGGTTCCCTGACTGCTGGAAGAGGGTTATTCTTTTCCCGTTGGCGAAGTCGGGTAAGATGGTTACATGCTCTGATACGAGACCGATCGCCAAGCTCTGTGAGATGTCAAAGGTGTTGGAGAGATTGGTGCACGACCAGCTGGTTGAGTACCTTGAACGTAATAATTTGTTATCGATCAGACAAGCTGGTTTTAGAAGAGGTCATAGTACCCAATCAGCTCTCCTGGGGGTTTTGGATGATGTAAGACGAGCAATCGATTCTAGAATGATTACGATCCTAATCTTGTTTGATTTCTCCAAGGCCTTCATATCTCATCGGCTCCCTAGCATTCAATATCATTGCACACATTCACCCTCATATCTTGCTGATCATTTCACTGTGCTTAGTACCCCCACCCAAAATCCTCGTTCTTCCTCCCGTCATCCTCCCAAATCGCTCATGTATCTTCTCCGCGCACAGAAGCCTTAAATAAGTCATTTATCATCACCTCCACCCGCATTTTGAATCAGCTTCCTGTCATCAACTTTAACCCTTCATGCTTCAATGAATTCAAAACCATTCTATTTAACCATTTGTCTGGGCTCGACCAAACAGCCTGGTCTTTGCGGGTAGTGTCTGAGGGCTTATTGCCGAGGTCCATCCCTCACCTGGATGCTGCGTAATTGTTATTCTTTGTCTTTTTATTATTTTATTTTATTTTTATTTTTTTTGTTATCTATTTCTAAGTTTTAATTCATTCATTTTATCTATTTATTTATTCATTTTCATCGAATTGTACATAAATTATATTTTATTTTATTTGTTTTACTTTACGTTATTTATTTTACTTTTTATTATTTTTTATTACATCTAACTATTATTATTATTATTCCGTCCAATCTGCGCAGTTTATTTTATTTTTATTTTTTTTGTTATCTATTTCTAAGTTTTAATTCATTCATTTTATCTATTTATTTATTCATTTTCATCGAATTGTACATAAATTATATTTTATTTTTATTTTTTTTGTTATCTATTTCTAAGTTTTAATTCATTCATTTTATCTATTTATTTATTCATTTTCATCGAATTGTACATAAATTATATTTTATTTTATTTATTTGTTTTACTTTACGTTATTTATTTTACTTTTTATTATTTTTTATTACATCTAACTATTATTATTATTCCGTCCAATCTGCGCAGTTTATTTTATTTTACTTTATAATTGAATTTTATATTGTTATTTAGTATTTAGTTAATGCTTTATCAATGTATTTGTTCGCATTTAGTACCTATGGGGTTTCTACCCCTTAAAGGCGCAATAAATAATCAATCAATCAATCAATCAATCAATCTCTCTCTCTCTGTCTCTTAATAACATCTCCGCCTATCATTGATTTATCTTCACCTGCTCGGCCTGACCAGCCTGTCTTCATGGGTTCACTTTCATCAAATTCATTTCCATCAAATCCTTTTGATACACTTTCATCCTCATTATCTTTTTTATGTAGCGCCATTACCTCGACATTTAATGACATCGCTCCAGTTAAACTTATCACTAGTAAGGAATAAACATAAACCTTGTGTCACGCGGGAGATTAGATCTGACATTAAGGCCAGAAATGCGGCATTCAGGCTGTTTCGTAGTTCGAAATCTCCTACGGATTACAATGCCTATAAAGTTTTGAGGAATCAGGTTAAAAATACTATTAACTCTAGTAAATTTCATTATCTACATTCTAAGCTTACTAATGAGAAGAATCCTGCTGAAGCTTGGAAATTCCTTAGAAACATGGGTCTTGGCTCACAACCTAATTCATCGCCATTAAAACATTTTTCGGCTCATCAACTTAACGCTTATTATGCTTCCATCTCTAACCACAAACCACCAATCACTATTCACTCTTTTGCGTCTATCCTTTCTAATTTATGTCATCTCTCATCATTTCCTTCTTTCGCTTTTTCACCGGTGTCGGCCAAAGAAGTACAACGGGTATTAGCTAGATCTTCTTCCAAGGCATCGGGTGTGGATGACATTTCTATCAGAATGTTAAAACTATTAGAACCGCAAATTACACTACCATTAACTGAACTCTTTAATGGTATGCTTTCAACTGGATGGTTCCCTGACTGCTGGAAGAGGGTTATTCTTTTCCCGTTGGCGAAGTCGGGTAAGATGGTTACATGCTCTGATACGAGACCGATCGCCAAGCTCTGTGAGATGTCAAAGGTGTTGGAGAGATTGGTGCACGACCAGCTGGTTGAGTACCTTGAACGTAATAATTTGTTATCGATCAGACAAGCTGGTTTTAGAAGAGGTCATAGTACCCAATCAGCTCTCCTGGGGGTTTTGGATGATGTAAGACGAGCAATCGATTCTAGAATGATTACGATCCTAATCTTGTTTGATTTCTCCAAGGCCTTTGACACAGTCCCTCATGATCAGCTTATTCGAAAGTTGGGTGACATCGGCTGTTCGGATATCGTTCTCAACTGGTTCTACAGATATCTTGTGGGTCGCACGCAAGCCGTTGTGGATGAGGTTGGCATGCTGTCTGACTGGCTCGAGGTAAACGCAGGTGTGCCTCAGGGCAGTGTTCTAGGACCGGTCTTATTCTCCATCTTTATTAATGACCTACCTAAGGTTCTTAAGTTTAGTAATTATATGTTATTTGCCGATGACGCCCAGGTCTATCATTCGTTCTTTCCAGCGGATATTGAAAATGGTGTTCAACGTATATCTCAAGATGCTAACGCGATAGCCAAATGGGTATCAGACAACGGCCTCTCACTTAATGTAAAAAAGACGAAGGTTATGATCCTGGGTAGTCAGGCATTTATATCTCGTATTAACCTGAACACTGCTCCGAGAGTTAAATTGTGTGATAACTTTCTTGATTATGAAAATGTGGTAAAATCGTTGGGCCTTTTGATCACACCCACCCTCGACTGGTCAAAACAAGTCATGTCAATCTCCAGACGTGTTCACGGAGTGTTACATTCACTAAGATATTATAATAAGGCACTTTCAATGAAACTTCGTAAGAATCTGGTGGAAGCTCTAATTTTTCCCCACTTCGACTACGCGTGTGCGGCCTACAATGATGTGGATCAGACCAGAAATCTAAAACTAAATAGGCTACCAAATGCCTGCGTGAGATTTGTATGGGGCAACTTAAAGAGACGTGACCACATAACCCCGTTTACACTGAGTTTGAAGTGGCTGTCGGTCGAGTCTAGACGCTCATACCTCATCGGTTCCCTGGCATTCAACATCATTGCTCATAAATCACCATCATATCTAGCAGATCATTTTACCTTACTTAACACCCCTGGTCATTTTCCTCGTTCCTCCTCCCGCCATCCACCTAGGCCACTCATGTACCTTCCTCCACGCACTGAAGCCTTAAATAGATCTTTTGTCATCACCTCTACTCGCATCCTAAATCAATTTCCAACACTTTCCTTCGATCCATCATTTTCTAACAATTTCAAGATCATTTTGTACAATCATCTGTTAGGGCTCGACCAGGCAGCCTGGTCTACGCGGGTCGCGAATGAAGGCATACCACAACGGGCCATCCCTCATCTAGATCTAGATCTGTGATTGTGTATTTATTTATCAATTTGTGAATTTTGTTTATATATTTTTTTTTTTTTATTCTTGATTTGTGCTCTCTTTTTCCTGGCACTTCCTACCGTTTGTCCCCCTGGGGACTTTAACGGTGTTCACCTACCACCTATGTGTGGGTGCTTTATCCCTGCTTTAGAAACCCCACCATCTCGCATTCGCCCGGGGTTATGCCCGTGGATGAGGGAAACCTGTGAAGCAGGGAAAACCTCATCCGAGATGGCCGGTGTATTCGAAACATTCTTTTTGGGTGTCAAAGTCACATTGCGTAGGCCTTGACACCGAAACCGAATGTTTCACACCTCCCGCTCACGTTGTGAAGTGTGAAAAAACACCTAACCCGCCACGAAAGCCAAACCCATCCAAGTGCGAACCGCACTCAGTGCTGCTTAACTTCCGTGACCGGCCGAGGTGCGTCTCCGCCACTCCGCCACCGTGTCGGTTTTGTGAATTTTGTTTATATTTATATTCTTTTCTTTATACTACGGTTAATGCGAACGTCTGAATGTTATTTCTTGTATACTGCGACTTATTGCGATCGTTGGATAATGCACTATATTTTATTATTTGTTATTTTTATTTTTTTTGTTATCTATTTCTAAGTTTTAATTCATTCATTTTATCTATTTATTTATTCATTTTCATCGAATTGTACATAAATTATATTTTATTTTATTTTTATTTTTATTTTATTTTATTTGTTTTACTTTACGTTATTTATTTTACTTTTTATTATTTTTTATTACATCTAACTATTATTATTATTATTCCGTCCAATCTGCGCAGTTTATTTTATTTTACTTTATAATTGAATTTTATATTGTTATTTAGTATTTAGTTAATGCTTTATCAATGTATTTGTTCGCATTTAGTACCTATGGGGTTTCTACCCCTTAAAGGCGCAATAAATAATCAATCAATCAATCAATCAATCAATCTCTCTCTCTCTCTCTCTCTCTCTCTCTCACTCTTACAGCCCTTTTGTTCTAAAGCCTAAAACAGCCGGGAAAGCACATGGTGCGAGTGACGCACTTTCTCTCCCCGGAAAAGCACTTGAGAAGCCATAAAATTTCAGAGTCCGAAATCACGTAGAACAAAGATCCATTCTTTAGTGTACGTGCGTATAGTTTCAAAGGCCGAGTTGTATGTATAAGCTTGTATTTTCACAATTCATCTTAATTCATACCAAAATTATTATTTATTTTAATATTCGCGCACAAAAATAGCGTCGTGTAAATAATTACACGACACCTATCGCCCATACTAAAAAAGTTATGACAACGGAATGCAGGGTTATGGAAATCGAGGATTCCCAACAATGTATAAACCACTTTCATAGTGCAATTACCTTTAAATTTTCAATAATAAATGAAAGAGACGTCCATTAAAATATATTATGTGGTTTATTTCAATATCATCTCCCATTCTTAGGAATTGTAAATCTCATTTCAGGTTGCTTCATTTAAGTTTCTTATTTTCAATCCTCTTAAATTTATTTCATAAAATTACATCCCAAACCGAAAAACTACTATACAATTATTCTTCCATACTATTTGCTGCCGCCCAGACGGAAATACTTTTATATGTATAAAAGTTTGTAAAAGTTATAAAAGTTTTAAACTTTTACAAACTTTTATAAACTTTTATCAAAAGACCGATTTGAGACTTTATAAAAAGTTTATAAACTTTTACTATATTTATGATGGTTAAAATGATAGTATACGAGTGAAACTTTTATAAACTTTTATAAATTATTAAAACCTTTTAAACTTTTTAACTTTTTAATTTTTATTTCTTATAATTACTTAATAAAAATAAAAGAAGCTAATAAAAGGTTATAAATAAAATGAAAAGCTACACGGAAAAAAAGGCTTGGTAATGATAACCAAGTGAATCTTGGTTAATTCGAAATTGATTGTGATAACCAAGTGCATTGTTGATTTTACTAAGTCGAGGTCGTTAATACGACAATGCCAACTTTGAAAATCAATAATCAAAATACTTGGTTAACAGAACTAATTCTTCGTTCACGGTCCAGAGTTCGACAAGTAATCAAAGAACATAGTAGAGAATACCAAGTACTTTGTTATCATAACAAATTTATTTGATTATAGTAATAAATTGTACTTACAAGGAGAGGTCTTGGCCTTTGGATCACGGATTTCGTTGAAACTGTAGGATATGATTCCTCAAGCCCCAAAGAGTATGTCTCATTCGGCATTTTTCTCCCATGGGCCCTAGGGACAAAGTTATGTGGCTTTTTCAAAAAATCTAGGGAAAAAAGGGGTTAACGCGAATTTAAATATCTTGGGTTCTTGACGATATAAAACAACAATTCGAAAACAAGAAGGAAGCTCATAGTAAAATCTTTAACTTGAATTTTAGATTACTTTATTATATCAAATAGTTTTAAAATTATGTTAGATTAAAGAACAGATACAAATTTACATGAATTTTTAGTATATTATTTTTATTTTTATTTTTTTTGTTATCTATTTCTAAGTTTTAATTCATTCATTTTATCTATTTATTTATTCATTTTCATCGAATTCTACATAAATTATATTTTATTTTATTTGTTTTACTTTACGTTATTTATTTTACTTTTTTTATTTTTTATTTTTATTTTTATTTTTTATTACATCTAACTATTATTATTATTATTCCGTCCAATCTGCGCAGTTTATTTTATTTTACTTTATAATTGAATTTTATATTGTTATTTAGTATTTAGTTAATGCTTTATCAATGTATTTGTTCGCATTTAGTACCTATGGGGTTTCTACCCCTTAAAGGCGCAATAAATAATCAATCATCAATCAATCAATCTCTCTCTCTCTCTACAGCCCTTTTGTTCTAAAGCCTAAAACAGCCGGGAAAGCACATGGTGCGAGTGACGCACTTTCTCTCCCCGGAAAAGCACTTGAGAAGCCATAAAATTTCAGAGTCCGAAATCACGTAGAACAAAGATCCATTCTTTAGTGTACGTGCGTATAGTTTCAAAGGCCGAGTTGTATGTATAAGCTTGTATTTTCACAATTCATCTTAATTCATACCAAAATTATTATTTATTTTAATATTCGCGCACAAAAATAGCGTCGTGTAAATAATTACACGACACCTATCGCCCATACTAAAAAAGTTATGACAACGGAATGCAGGGTTATGGAAATCGAGGATTCCCAACAATGTATAAACCACTTTCATAGTGCAATTACCTTTAAATTTTCAATAATAAATGAAAGAGACGTCCATTAAAATAATTATGTGGTTTATTTCAATATCATCTCCCATTCTTAGGAATTGTAAATCTCATTTCAGGTTGCTTCATTTAAGTTTCTTATTTTCAATCCTCTTAAATTTATTTCATAAAATTACATCCCAAACCGAAAAACTACTATACAATTATTCTTCCATACTATTGCTGCCGCCCAGACGGAAATACTTTTATATGTATAAAAGTTTGTAAAAGTTAATAAAAGTTTTAAACTTTTACAAACTTTTATAAACTTTTATAAATTATTAAAACCTTTTAAACTTTTTAACTTTTTAATTTTTTTTCTTATAATTACTTAATAAAAATAAAAGAAGCTAATAAAAGGTTATAAATAAAATGAAAAGCTACACGGAAAAAAAGGCTTGGTAATGATAACCAAGTGAATCTTGGTTAATTCGAAATTGATTGTGATAACCAAGTGCATTGTTGATTTTACTAAGTCGAGGTCGTTAATACGACAATGCCAACTTTGAAAATCAATAATCAAAATACTTGGTTAACAGAACTAATTCTTCGTTCACGGTCCAGAGTTCGACAAGTAATCAAAGAACATAGTAGAGAATACCAAGTACTTTGTTATCATAACAATTTATTTGATTATAGTAATAAATTGTACTTACAAGGAGAGGTCTTGGCCTTTAGATCACGGATTTCGTTGAAACTGTAGGATATGATTCCTCAAGCCCCAAAGAGTATGTCTCATTCGGCATTTTTCTCCCATGGGCCCTAGGGACAAAGTTATGTGGCTTTTTCAAAAAATCTAGGGAAAAAAGGGGTTAACGCGAATTTAAATATCTTGGGTTCTTGACGATATAAAACAACAATTCGAAAACAAGAAGGAAGTTCATAGTAAAATCTTTAACTTGAATTTTAGATTACTTTATTATATCAAATAGTTTAAAATTATGTTAGATTAAAGAACAGATACAATTTACATGAATTTTTAGTATATTATTTTTATTTTTATTTTTATTTTTTATTACATCTAACTATTATTATTATTCCGTCCAATCTGCGCAGTTTATTTTATTTTACTTTATAATTGAATTTTATATTGTTATTTAGTATTTAGTTAATGCTTTATCAATGTATTTGTTCGCATTTAGTACCTATGGGGTTTCTACCCCTTAAAGGCGCAATAAATAATCAATCATCAATCAATCAATCATCAATCAATCAATCAATCAATCAATCAATCAATCAATCATCAATCAATCAATCAATCAATCAATCAATCAATCAATCAATCAATCAATCAATCAATCAATCATCAATCAATCAATCATCAATCAATCAATCAATCATCAATCAATCAATCATCAATCAATCAATCAATCAATCAATCAATCAATCAATCATCAATCAATCAATCAATCAATCAATCAATCAATCATCAATCAATCAATCATCAATCAATCAATCAATCATCAATCAATCAATCAATCATCAATCAATCAATCAATCAATCATCAATCAATCAATCAATCAATCAATCATCAATCAATCAATCAATCAATCAATCAATCAATCAATCAATCAATCAATCAATCATCAATCAATCAATCAATCAATCAATCAATCATCAATCAATCAATCAATCAATCATCAATCAATCAATCAATCAATCAATCAATCATCAATCAATCAATCAATCAATCATCAATCAATCAATCATCAATCAATCAATCATCAATCAATCAATCATCAATCAATCAATCATCAATCAATCAATCAATCAATCAATCAATCAATCATCAATCAATCAATCAATCAATCAATCAATCAATCAATCAATCATCAATCAATCAATCAATCAATCAATCAATCAATCAATCAATCAATCAATCAATCAATCAATCAATCAATCAATCAATCAATCAATCATCAATCAATCAATCAATCATCAATCAATCAATCATCAATCAATCAATCATCAATCAATCAATCAATCAATCAATCAATCAATCAATCATCAATCAATCAATCAATCAATCAATCAATCAATCAATCATCAATCAATCAATCAATCAATCAATCAATCAATCATCAATCAATCAATCATCAATCAATCAATCATCAATCAATCAATCATCAATCAATCAATCAATCATCAATCAATCAATCATCAATCAATCAATCAATCAATCAATCAATCAATCAATCATCAATCAATCAATCAATCAATCAATCAATCAATCAATCAATCAATCAATCAATCATCAATCAATCAATCATCAATCAATCAATCATCAATCAATCAATCAATCATCAATCAATCAATCAATCAATCAATCAATCAATCAATCAATCATCAATCAATCAATCAATCATCAATCAATCAATCAATCATCAATCAATCAATCATCAATCAATCAATCAATCAATCAATCATCAATCAATCAATCAATCAATCAATCATCAATCAATCAATCAATCAATCAATCAATCATCAATCAATCAATCAATCAATCAATCAATCAATCAATCAATCAATCAATCAATCAATCATCAATCAATCAATCAATCATCAATCAATCAATCAATCATCAATCAATCAATCAATCAATCATCAATCAATCAATCAATCAATCAATCAATCAATCAATCAATCATCAATCAATCAATCAATCAATCAATCAATCAATCAATCATCAATCAATCAATCAATCAATCAATCAATCAATCAATCAATCAATCAATCATCAATCAATCAATCAATCATCAATCAATCAATCAATCAATCATCAATCAATCAATCAATCAATCAATCAATCAATCAATCAATCAATCAATCATCAATCAATCAATCAATCATCAATCAATCAATCAATCAATCAATCAATCAATCAATCAATCAATCAATCAATCATCAATCAATCAATCAATCATCAATCAATCAATCAATCAATCAATCAATCAATCAATCAATCAATCAATCAATCATCAATCAATCAATCAATCAATCAATCAATCATCAATCAATCAATCAATCAATCATCAATCAATCAATCATCAATCAATCAATCATCAATCAATCAATCATCAATCAATCAATCAATCAATCAATCAATCAATCAATCAATCATCAATCAATCAATCAATCAATCATCAATCAATCAATCAATCAATCAATCAATCAATCAATCATCAATCAATCAATCAATCAATCAATCAATCATCAATCAATCAATCAATCATCAATCAATCAATCAATCAATCAATCAATCAATCAATCAATCAATCAATCATCAATCAATCAATCATCAATCAATCAATCATCAATCAATCAATCATCAATCAATCAATCATCAATCAATCAATCAATCAATCAATCAATCAATCATCAATCAATCAATCAATCAATCAATCAATCAATCAATCAATCATCAATCAATCAATCAATCAATCAATCAATCAATCAATCAATCAATCAATCAATCAATCAATCAATCAATCAATCAATCAATCAATCAATCAATCAATCAATCAATCAATCATCAATCAATCAATCAATCAATCAATCATCAATCAATCAATCATCAATCAATCAATCAATCAATCATCAATCAATCAATCAATCAATCAATCAATCAATCAATCAATCAATCATCAATCAATCAATCAATCAATCATCAATCAATCAATCAATCAATCAATCAATCAATCAATCATCAATCAATCAATCATCAATCAATCAATCATCAATCAATCAATCATCAATCAATCAATCAATCAATCAATCAATCATCAATCAATCAATCAATCATCAATCAATCAATCAATCATCAATCAATCAATCATCAATCAATCAATCATCAATCAATCAATCAATCAATCAATCAATCAATCAATCATCAATCAATCAATCAATCAATCAATCAATCAATCAATCAATCAATCAATCAATCAATCAATCAATCAATCAATCAATCAATCAATCAATCAATCAATCAATCAATCAATCAATCAATCATCAATCAATCAATCAATCAATCAATCAATCAATCAATCAATCAATCAATCAATCATCAATCAATCAATCATCAATCAATCAATCATCAATCAATCAATCATCAATCAATCAATCAATCAATCATCAATCAATCAATCAATCATCAATCAATCAATCAATCAATCAATCAATCATCAATCAATCAATCAATCAATCAATCAATCATCAATCAATCAATCAATCAATCAATCAATCAATCAATCAATCAATCAATCATCAATCAATCAATCAATCATCAATCAATCAATCATCAATCAATCAATCATCAATCAATCAATCAATCATCAATCAATCAATCAATCAATCAATCAATCAATCAATCAATCATCAATCAATCAATCAATCAATCAATCAATCAATCAATCAATCATCAATCAATCAATCATCAATCAATCAATCATCAATCAATCAATCATCAATCAATCAATCAATCAATCAATCAATCAATCAATCAATCAATCAATCAATCAATCAATCAATCAATCAATCAATCAATCAATCAATCATCAATCAATCAATCATCAATCAATCAATCAATCAATCAATCATCAATCAATCAATCAATCAATCATCAATCAATCAATCAATCAATCAATCATCAATCAATCAATCAATCATCAATCAATCAATCAATCAATCAATCAATCAATCATCAATCAATCAATCAATCAATCAATCAATCATCAATCAATCAATCAATCAATCATCAATCAATCAATCAATCATCAATCAATCAATCAATCAATCAATCAATCAATCATCAATCAATCAATCATCAATCAATCAATCATCAATCAATCAATCAATCAATCAATCATCAATCAATCAATCAATCAATCAATCAATCAATCATCAATCAATCAATCAATCAATCAATCAATCAATCAATCAATCATCAATCAATCAATCAATCAATCAATCAATCAATCAATCAATCAATCAATCAATCAATCAATCAATCAATCAATCAATCAATCAATCAATCAATCAATCAATCAATCATCAATCAATCAATCATCAATCAATCAATCATCAATCAATCAATCAATCAATCAATCAATCAATCATCAATCAATCAATCAATCAATCAATCAATCAATCAATCATCAATCAATCAATCAATCAATCAATCAATCAATCATCAATCAATCAATCAATCAATCAATCAATCAATCAATCAATCAATCAATCAATCATCAATCAATCAATCAATCATCAATCAATCAATCAATCAATCATCAATCAATCAATCAATCAATCAATCAATCATCAATCAATCAATCAATCATCAATCAATCAATCATCAATCAATCAATCAATCAATCATCAATCAATCAATCAATCAATCAATCATCAATCAATCAATCAATCAATCAATCATCAATCAATCAATCAATCAATCAATCATCAATCAATCAATCAATCAATCAATCAATCAATCAATCAATCAATCATCAATCAATCAATCAATCAATCAATCAATCATCAATCAATCAATCAATCAATCAATCAATCAATCAATCAATCAATCAATCAATCAATCAATCATCAATCAATCAATCATCAATCAATCAATCATCAATCAATCAATCAATCAATCAATCATCAATCAATCAATCAATCAATCAATCATCAATCAATCAATCAATCATCAATCAATCAATCAATCAATCAATCAATCATCAATCAATCAATCAATCAATCAATCATCAATCAATCAATCAATCAATCAATCAATCAATCAATCAATCAATCAATCATCAATCAATCAATCAATCAATCAATCAATCAATCAATCAATCAATCATCAATCAATCAATCAATCAATCAATCAATCAATCAATCAATCAATCATCAATCAATCAATCAATCATCAATCAATCAATCAATCAATCATCAATCAATCAATCATCAATCAATCAATCAATCAATCAATCATCAATCAATCAATCAATCATCAATCAATCAATCAATCAATCAATCAATCAATCAATCATCAATCAATCAATCAATCAATCAATCAATCATCAATCAATCAATCAATCAATCAATCAATCAATCAATCAATCATCAATCAATCAATCAATCATCAATCAATCAATCAATCATCAATCAATCAATCATCAATCAATCAATCAATCATCAATCAATCAATCAATCATCAATCAATCAATCATCAATCAATCAATCAATCAATCAATCAATCAATCAATCAATCATCAATCAATCAATCAATCAATCAATCAATCAATCAATCAATCAATCAATCAATCAATCAATCAATCAATCAATCAATCAATCAATCAATCAATCAATCAATCATCAATCAATCAATCAATCAATCAATCAATCAATCAATCAATCATCAATCAATCAATCAATCATCAATCAATCAATCAATCAATCATCAATCAATCAATCATCAATCAATCAATCAATCAATCAATCAATCAATCAATCAATCAATCAATCAATCAATCAATCAATCAATCAATCAATCAATCAATCAATCAATCAATCAATCATCAATCAATCAATCAATCAATCAATCATCAATCAATCAATCAATCAATCAATCAATCAATCATCAATCAATCAATCAATCAATCAATCAATCAATCAATCATCAATCAATCAATCATCAATCAATCAATCAATCAATCAATCAATCAATCAATCAATCAATCAATCAATCAATCAATCATCAATCAATCAATCATCAATCAATCAATCAATCATCAATCAATCAATCAATCAATCAATCAATCAATCAATCAATCAATCATCAATCAATCAATCAATCAATCAATCAATCAATCAATCAATCAATCATCAATCAATCAATCAATCAATCAATCATCAATCAATCAATCAATCAATCAATCAATCAATCAATCAATCAATCAATCAATCAATCATCAATCAATCAATCAATCAATCAATCAATCAATCATCAATCAATCAATCAATCAATCAATCAATCAATCAATCAATCAATCAATCAATCAATCAATCAATCATCAATCAATCAATCATCAATCAATCAATCATCAATCAATCAATCATCAATCAATCAATCAATCATCAATCAATCAATCAATCAATCAATCAATCATCAATCAATCAATCAATCAATCATCAATCAATCAATCAATCAATCAATCAATCAATCATCAATCAATCAATCAATCAATCAATCAATCAATCAATCATCAATCAATCAATCAATCATCAATCAATCAATCAATCAATCAATCAATCATCAATCAATCAATCAATCAATCATCAATCAATCAATCAATCAATCAATCAATCATCAATCAATCAATCAATCAATCAATCATCAATCAATCAATCAATCATCAATCAATCAATCAATCATCAATCAATCAATCAATCAATCATCAATCAATCAATCAATCATCAATCAATCAATCAATCAATCAATCAATCAATCAATCAATCAATCATCAATCAATCAATCAATCAATCAATCAATCAATCAATCAATCAATCAATCAATCAATCAATCAATCAATCAATCAATCATCAATCAATCAATCATCAATCAATCAATCAATCAATCATCAATCAATCAATCAATCATCAATCAATCAATCAATCAATCATCAATCAATCAATCAATCAATCAATCATCAATCAATCAATCAATCAATCAATCAATCAATCAATCAATCAATCATCAATCAATCAATCAATCAATCAATCAATCAATCAATCAATCAATCAATCAATCATCAATCAATCAATCAATCAATCAATCATCAATCAATCAATCAATCAATCAATCAATCAATCAATCATCAATCAATCAATCAATCAATCAATCAATCAATCAATCATCAATCAATCAATCAATCAATCAATCAATCAATCAATCAATCAATCAATCAATCATCAATCAATCAATCAATCAATCAATCATCAATCAATCAATCATCAATCAATCAATCATCAATCAATCAATCAATCAATCAATCAATCATCAATCAATCAATCAATCAATCAATCAATCTCTCTCTCTCTCTCTCTCTCTCTCTCTCTCTCTCTCTCTCTCTTACAGCCCTTTTGTTCTAAAGCCTAAAACAGCCGGGAAAGCACATGGTACGAGTGACGCACTTTCTCTCCCCGGAAAAGCACTTGAGAAGCCATAAAATTTCAGAGTCCGAAATCACGTAGAACAAAGATCCATTCTTAGTGTACGTGCGTATAGTTTCAAAGGCCGAGTTGTATGTATAAGCTTGTATTTTCACAATTCATCTTAATTCATACCAAAATTATTATTTATTTTAATATTCGCGCACAAAAATAGCGTCGTGTAAATAATTACACGACACCTATCGCCCATACTAAAAAAGTTATGACAACGGAATGCAGGGTTATGGAAATCGAGGATTCCCAACAATGTATAAACCACTTTCATAGTGCAATTACCTTTAAATTTTCAATAATAAATGAAAGAGACGTCCATTAAAATATATTATGTGGTTTATTTCAATATCATCTCCCATTCTTAGGAATTGTAAATCTCATTTCAGGTTGCTTCATTTAAGTTTCTTATTTTCAATCCTCTTAAATTTATTTCATAAAATTACATCCCAAACCGAAAAACTACTATACAATTATTCTTCCATACTATTTGCTGCCGCCCAGACGGAAATACTTTTATATGTATAAAAGTTTGTAAAAGTTAATAAAAGTTTTAAACTTTTCTTTTACAAACTTTTATAAACTTTTATCAAAAGACCGATTTGAGACTTTATAAAAAGTTTATAAACTTTTACTATATTTATGATGGTTAAAATGATAGTATACGAGTGAAACTTTTATAAACTTTTATATTATTAAAACCTTTTAAACTTTTTAACTTTTTAATTTTTATTTCTTATAATTACTTAATAAAAATAAAAGAAGCTAATAAAAGGTTATAAATAAAATGAAAAGCTACACGGAAAAAAAGGCTTGGTAATGATAACCAAGTGAATCTTGGTTAATTCGAAATTGATTGTGATAACCAAGTGCATTGTTGATTTTACTAAGTCGAGGTCGTTAATACGACAATGCCAACTTTGAAAATCAATAATCAAAATACTTGGTTAACAGAACTAATTCTTCGTTCACGGTCCAGAGTTCGACAAATAATCAAAGAACATAGTAGAGAATACCAAGTACTTTGTTATCATAACAAATTTATTTGATTATAGTAATAAATTGTACTTACAAGGAGAGGTCTTGGCCTTTGGATCACGGATTTCGTTGAAACTGTAGGATATGATTCCTCGAGCCCCAAAGAGTATGTCTCATTCGGCATTTTTCTCCCATGGGCCCTAGGGACAAAGTTATGTGGCTTTTTCAAAAAATCTAGGGAAAAAAGGGGTTAACGCGAATTTAAATATCTTGGGTTCCTGACGATATAAAACAACAATTCGAAAACAAGAAGGAAGTTCATAGTAAAATCTTTAACTTGAATTTTAGATTACTTTATTATATCAAATAGTTTTAAAATTATGTTAGATTAAAGAACAGATACAAATTTACATGAATTTTTAGTATATTATTTTTACTTTTTTTAAAACGTATTTTTTGGATTTCTGTCAATATAGCATATCTATTAAACTATTCGATGTAACTTAACAAAGCAAGATTTTAATTAAAGCTCTTACTATAGCCTTTTTTTATGTTTTCAAATTATTATTTTATATCGTTTAGAACCCAAATTATTTTAATTAGCGTCAACCCTTTTTTCCCCTAGATATTTTGAAAAAGCCACATAACTTTGTCCCTAGGGCCCATGGGACAACAATGCCGAATGAGACGTACTCTTTGGACCGTGAGGAATCATATCCTACAGTTTCAACGAAATCCGTGACCTAAAGGCCATGACTTCTCCTTGTAAGCCATTACTGAATTGAACTTGGTTTTTCCTTAATTGAACTTGACTTTCGTTCATTGAACTTGGCCATTTCTGAATTGAACTTGACTTTACTTTATTGAACTTGCCTTTTTCTGAATTGAACTTGACATTTATTTATTGAACTAAGCCATTACTGAATTGAACTTGGTTTTTCCTTAATTGAACTTGACTTTCATTCATTGAAATGGCCATTTCTGAATTGAACTTGACATTTATTTATTGAACTTGTCTTTTTCTGAATTGAACATTACTTTTATTTCTTGAACTTGGGTTTTGATCATTGTACTTGACTCTACTTTATAGAACCTGAATTTTCTTTCTTGAACTTGGTTCTTTCTTAATTGAACTTGACTTTCTTTTATTGAACTTACCTTTTTATTATTGAACTTGACTTTTTCTTAATTAAACTTGGCTTTTACTTAATTGAACTATGCTTATATTCATTGAACTTGGTCATTTCTGAATTGAACTTGAGTTTCATTCACTGAACTTGGCTTTTTCTGAATTGAACTTGACATTTATTTATTGAACTTGCCTTTTTCTTAATTGAACTTGACTTTATTTTACTTTATTTTATTGAACTTGCCTTTTTATTATTGAACTTGACTTTTACTTAATTGAACTTTGCTTTTATTCATTGAACTTTGTAATTTCTGAATTGAACTTGAGTTTCATTCATTGAACTTGGCTTTTTCGGTATTGAACTTGACATTTATTTATTGAACTAAGCCATTACTGAATTGAACTTGGTTTTTCCATAATTGAACTTGACTTTCGTTCATTGAACTTGGCCATTTCTGAATTGAACTTGACATTTATTTATTGAACTTGCCTTTTTCTGAATTGAACTTTACTTTTATTTATTGAACTTGACTTTCATTCATTGAACTTGGCCATTTCTGAATTGAACTTGACTTTACTTCATTGA
The DNA here is from genome assembly GCA_026168455.1 of Theocolax elegans. Classification (NCBI taxonomy): domain Eukaryota; kingdom Metazoa; phylum Arthropoda; class Insecta; order Hymenoptera; family Cerocephalidae; genus Theocolax; species Theocolax elegans. The sequence goes on from JANSJX010000133.1 coordinate 31,126, forward strand.
ACTTGGCTTTTTCTAAATTGAACTTGACATTTATTTATTGAACTAAGCCATTACCGAATTGAAGTTGGTTTTTCCTTAATTGAACTTGACTTTCATTCATTGAACTTGGCCATTTCTGAATTGAACTTGACATTTATTTATTGAACTTGCCTTTTTCTGAATTGACCTTTATTTTATTTATTGAACTTGACTTTCATTCATTGAACTTGGCCATTTCTGAATTGAACTTGACTTTACTTCATTGAACTTGGCTTTTTCTGAATTGAACTTAACATTTATTTATTGAACTAAGCCATTACCGAATTGAACTTGGTTTTTCCTTAATTGAACTTGACTTTCATTCATTGAACTTGGCCATTTCTGAATTGAACTTGACATTTATTTATTGAACTAAGCCATTACCGAATTGAAGTTGGTTTTTCCTTAATTGAACTTGACTTTCATTCATTGAACTTGGCCATTTCTGAATTGAACTTGACATTTATTTATTGAACTTGCCTTTTTTGAATTGAACTTGACATTTATTTATTGAACTAAGCCATTACCGAATTGAACGTGGTTCTTTCTTAATTGAACTTGACTTTATTTTATTGAACTTACCTTTTTATTATTGAACTTGACTTTTTCTTAATTAAACTTGGCTTTTACTTAATTGAACTATGCTTATATTCATTGAACTTGGTCATTTCTGAATTGAACTTGAGTTTCATTCACTGAACTTGGCTTTTTCTGAATTGAACTTGACATTTATTTATTGAACTAAGCCATTACTGAATTGAACTTGGTTTTTCCATAATTGAACTTGACTTTCGTTCATTGAACTTGGCCATTTCTGAATTGAACTTGACATTTATTTATTGAACTTGCCTTTTTCTGAATTGACCTTTATTTTATTTATTGAACTAAGCCATTACTGAATTGAACTTGGTTTTTCCTTAATTGAACTTGACTTTCATTCATTGAAATGGCCATTTCTGAATTGAACTTGACATTTATTTATTGAACTTGTCTTTTTCTGAATTGAACATTACTTTTATTTCTTGAACTTGGGTTTTGATCATTGTACTTGACTCTACTTTATAGAACCTGAATTTTCTTTCCTGAACTTGGTTCTTTCTTAATTGAACTTGACTTTCTTTTATTGAACTTACCTTTTTATTATTGAACTTGACTTTTTCTTAATTAAACTTGGCTTTTACTTAATTGAACTATGCTTATATTCATTGAACTTGGTCATTTCTGAATTGAACTTGAGTTTCATTCACTGAACTTGGCTTTTTCTGAATTGAACTTGACATTTATTTATTGAACTTGCCTTTTTCTTAATTGAACTTGACTTTATTTTACTTTATTTTATTGAACTTGCCTTTTTATTATTGAACTTGACTTTTTCTTAATTAAACTTGGCTTTTACTTAATTGAACTTTGCTTTTATTCATTGAACTTTGTAATTTCTGAATTGAACTTGAGTTTCATTCATTGAACTTGGCTTTTTCGGTATTGAACTTGACATTTATTTATTGAACTAAGCCATTACTGAATTGAACTTGGTTTTTCCATAATTGAACTTGACTTTCGTTCATTGAACTTGGCCATTTCTGAATTGAACTTGACATTTATTTATTGAACTTGCCTTTTTCTGAATTGAACTTTACTTTTATTTATTGAACTTGACTTTCATTCATTGAACTTGGCCATTTCTGAATTGAACTTGACTTTACTTCATTGAACTTGGCTTTTTCTAAATTGAACTTGACATTTATTTATTGAACTAAGCCATTACCGAATTGAAGTTGGTTTTTCCTTAATTGAACTTGACTTTCATTCATTGAACTTGGCCATTTCTGAATTGAACTTGACATTTATTTATTGAACTTGCCTTTTTCTGAATTGACCTTTATTTTATTTATTGAACTTGACTTTCATTCATTGAACTTGGCCATTTCTGAATTGAACTTGACTTTCATTCATTGAACTTGGCTTTTTCTGAATTGAACTTAACATTTATTTATTGAACTAAGCCATTACCGAATTGAACTTGGTTTTTCCTTAATTGAACTTGACTTTCATTCATTGAACTTGGCCATTTCTGAATTGAACTTGACATTTATTTATTGAACTAAGCCATTACCGAATTGAAGTTGGTTTTTCCTTAATTGAACTTGACTTTCATTCATTGAACTTGGCCATTTCTGAATTGAACTTGACATTTATTTATTGAACTTGCCTTTTTTGAATTGAACTTGACATTTATTTATTGAACTAAGCCATTACCGAATTGAACGTGGTTCTTTCTTAATTGAACTTGACTTTATTTTATTGAACTTACCTTTTTATTATTGAACTTGACTTTTTCTTAATTAAACTTGGCTTTTACTTAATTGAACTATGCTTATATTCATTGAACTTGGTCATTTCTGAATTGAACTTGAGTTTCATTCACTGAACTTGGCTTTTTCTGAATTGAACTTGACATTTATTTATTGAACTAAGCCATTACTGAATTGAACTTGGTTTTTCCATAATTGAACTTGACTTTCGTTCATTGAACTTGGCCATTTCTGAATTGAACTTGACATTTATTTATTGAACTTGCCTTTTTCTGAATTGACCTTTATTTTATTTATTGAACTTGACTTTCATTCATTGAACTTGGCCATTTCTGATTTGAACTTGACTTTACTTCATTGAACTTGGCTTTTTCTGAATTGAACTTGACATTTATTTATTGAACTAAGCCATTACCGAATTGAACTTGGTTTTTCCTTAATTGAACTTGACTTTCATTCATTGAACTTGGCCAATTCTGAATTGAACTTGACATTTATTTATTGAACTTGCCTTTTTTGAATTGAACTTGACATTTATTTATTGAACTAAGCCATTACCGAATTGAACTTGGTTCTTTCTTAATTGAACTTGACTTTATTTTATTGAACTTACCTTTTTATTATTAAACTTGACTTTTTCTTAATTAAACTTGGCTTTTACTTAATTGAACTTTGCTTTTATTCATTGAACTTGGTAATTTCTGAATTGAACTTGAGTTTCATTCATTGAACTTGGCTTTTTCGGAATTGAACTTGACATTTATTTATTGAACTAAGCCATTACTGAATTGAACTTGGTTTTTCCATAATTGAACTTGACTTTCGTTCATTGAACTTGGCCATTTCTGAATTGAACTTGACATTTATTTATTGAACTTGCCTTTTTCTGAATTGACCTTTATTTTATTTATTGAACTTGACTTTCATTCATTGAACTTGGCCATTTCTGATTTGAACTTGACTTTACTTCATTGAACTTGGCTTTTTCTGAATTGAACTTGACATTTATTTATTGAACTAAGCCATTACCGAATTGAAGTTGGTTTTTCCTTAATTGAACTTGACTTTCATTCATTGAACTTGGCCAATTCTGAATTGAACTTGACTTTACTTTATTGAACTTGCCTTTTTCTGAATTGAACTTGACATTTATTTATTGAACTAAGCCATTACTGAATTGAACTTGGTTTTTCCTTAATTGAACTTGACTTTCATTCATTGAACTTGGCCATTTCTGAATTGAACTTGACATTTATTTATTGAACTTGTCTTTTTCTGAATTGAACATTACTTTTATTTCTTGAACTTGGGTTTTGATCATTGTACTTGACTCTACTTTATAAAACCTGAATTTTCTTTCTTGAACTTGGTTCTTTCTTAATTGAACTTGACTTTCTTTTATTGAACTTACCTTTTTATTATTGAACTTGACTTTTTCTTAATTAAACTTGGCTTTTACTTAATTGAACTATGCTTATATTCATTGAACTTGGTCATTTCTGAATTGAACTTGAGTTTCATTCACTGAACTTGGCTTTTTCTGAATTGAACTTGACATTTATTTATTGAACTTGCCTTTTTCTTAATTGAACTTGACTTTATTTTACTTTATTTTATTGAACTTGCCTTTTTATTATTGAACTTGACTTTTTCTTAATTAAACTTGGCTTTTACTTAATTGAACTTTGCTTTTATTCATTGAACTTTGTAATTTCTGAATTGAACTTGAGTTTCATTCATTGAACTTGGCTTTTTCGGAATTGAACTTGACATTTATTTATTGAACTAAGCCATTACTGAATTGAACTTAGTTTTTCCATAATTGAACTTGACTTTCGTTCATTGAACTTGGCCATTTCTGAATTGAACTTGACATTTATTTATTGAACTTGCCTTTTTCTGAATTGAACTTTACTTTTATTTATTGAACTTGACTTTCATTCATTGAACTTGGCCATTTCTGAATTGAACTTGACTTTACTTCATTGAACTTGGCTTTTTCTAAATTGAACTTGACATTTATTTATTGAACTAAGCCATTACCGAATTGAAGTTGGTTTTTCCTTAATTGAACTTGACTTTCATTCATTGAACTTGGCCATTTCTGAATTGAACTTGACATTTATTTATTGAACTTGCCTTTTTCTGAATTGACCTTTATTTTATTTATTGAACTTGACTTTCATTCATTGAACTTGGCCATTTCTGAATTGAACTTGACTTTACTTCATTGAACTTGGCTTTTTCTGAATTGAACTTAACATTTATTTATTGAACTAAGCCATTACCTAATTGAACTTGGTTTTTCCTTAATTGAACTTGACTTTCATTCATTGAACTTGGCCATTTCTGAATTGAACTTGACATTTATTTATTGAACTAAGCCATTACCGAATTGAAGTTGGTTTTTCCTTAATTGAACTTGACTTTCATTCATTGAACTTGGCCATTTCTGAATTGAACTTGACATTTATTTATTGAACTTGCCTTTTTTGAATTGAACTTGACATTTATTTATTGAACTAAGCCATTACCGAATTGAACTTGGTTCTTTCTTAATTGAACTTGACTTTATTTTATTGAACTTACCTTTTTATTATTGAACTTGACTTTTTCTTAATTAAACTTGGCTTTTACTTAATTGAACTATGCTTATATTCATTGAACTTGGTCATTTCTGAATTGAACTTGAGTTTCATTTACTGAACTTGGCTTTTTCTGAATTGAACTTGACATTTATTTATTGAACTTGCCTTTTTCTTAATTGAACTTGACTTTATTTTACTTTATTTTATTGAACTTGCCTTATTATTATTAAACTTGACTTTTTCTTAATTAAACTTGGCTTTTACTTAATTGAACTTTGCTTTTATTCATTGAACTTGGTAATTTCTGAATTGAACTTGAGTTTCATTCATTGAACATGGCTTTTTCGGAATTGAACTTGACATTTATTTATTGAACTTGCCTTTTTCTGAATTGACCTTTATTTTATTTATTGAACTTGACTTTCATTCATTGAACTTGGCCATTTCTGATTTGAACTTGACTTTACTTCATTGAACTTGGCTTTTTCTGAATTGAACTTGACATTTATTTATTGAACTAAGCCATTACCGAATTGAACTTGGTTTTTCCTTAATTGAACTTGACTTTCATTCATTGAACTTGGCCAATTCTGAATTGAACTTGACATTTATTTATTGAACTTGCCTTTTTTGAATTGAACTTGACATTTATTTATTGAACTAAGCCATTACCGAATTGAACTTGGTTCTTTCTTAATTGAATTTGACTTTATTTTATTGAACTTACCTTTTTATTATTGAACTTGACTTTTCTTAATTAAACTTGGCTTTTACTTAATTGAACTTTGCTTTTATTCATTGAACTTGGTAATTTCTGAATTGAACTTGAGTTTCATTCATTGAACTTGGCTTTTTCGGAATTGAACTTGACATTTATTTATTGAACTAAGCCATTACTGAATTGAACTTGGTTTTTCCATAATTGAACTTGACTTTCGTTCATTGAACTTGGCCATTTCTGAATTGAACTTGACATTTATTTATTGAACTTGCCTTTTTCTGAATTGACCTTTATTTTATTTATTGAACTTGACTTTCATTCATTGAACTTGGCCATTTCTGATTTGAACTTGACTTTACTTCATTGAACTAGGCTTTTTCTGAATTGAACTTGACATTTATTTATTGAACTAAGCCATTACCGAATTGAAGTTGGTTTTTCCTTAATTGAACTTGACTTTCATTCATTGAACTTGGCCAATTCTGAATTGAACTTGACATTTATTTATTGAACTTGCCTTTTTTGAATTGAACTTGACATTTATTTATTGAACTAAGCCATTACCGAATTGAACTTGGTTCTTTCTTAATTGAACTTGACTTTATTTTATTGAACTTACCTTTTTATTATTGAACTTGACTTTTTCCTAATTAAACTTGGCTTTTACTTAATTGAACTATGCTTATATTCATTGAACTTGGTCATTTCTGAATTGAACTTGAGTTTCATTCATTGAACTTGGCTTTTTCTGAATTGAACTTGACATTTATTTTTTGAATTTGCCTTTTTCTTAATTGAACTTGACTTTATTTTACTTTATTTTATTGAACTTGCCTTTTTATTATTGAACTTGACTTTTTCTTAATTAAACTTGGCTTTTACTTAATTGAACTTTGCTTTTATTCATTGAACTTGGTAATTTCTGAATTGAACTTGAGTTTCATTCATTGAACATGGCTTTTTCGGAATTGAACTTGACATTTATTTATTGAACTAAGCCATTACTGAATTGAACTTGGTTTTTCCATAATTGAACTTGACTTTCGTTCATTGAACTTGGCCATTTCTGAATTGAACTTGACAATTTATTTATTGAACTTGGCCTTTTTCTGAATTGACCTTTAATTTATTTATTGAACTTAGACTTTCATTCATTGAACTTGGCCATTTTCTGATTTGAACTTGACTTTACATTCATTGAACTTGGCATTTTCTGAATTGAACTTGACATTTATTTATTGAACTAAGCCATTACCGAATTGAAGCTTGGTTTTTCCTTAATTGAACTTGACTTTCATTCATTGAACTTGGCCAATTCTGAATTGAACTTGACATTTATTTATTGAACTTGCCTTTTTTGAATTGAACTTGACATTTATTTATTGAACTAAGCCATTACCGAATTGAACTTGGTTCTTTCTTAATTGAACTTGACTTTATTTTATTGAACTTACCTTTTTATTATTGAACTTGACTTTTTCCTAATTAAACTTGGCTTTTACTTAATTGAACTATGCTTATATTCATTGAACTTGGTCATTTCTGAATTGAACTTGAGTTTCATTCACTGAACTTGGCTTTTTCTGAATTGAACTTGACATTTATTTATTGAACTTGCCTTTTTCTTAATTGAACTTGACTTTATTTTACTTTATTTTATTGAACTTGCCTTTTTATTATTGAACTTGACTTTTTCTTAATTAAACTTGGCTTTTACTTAATTGAACTTTGCTTTTATTCATTGAACTTGGTAATTTCTGAATTGAACTTGAGTTTCATTCATTGAACTTGGCTTTTTCGGAATTGAACTTGACATTTATTTATTGAACTAAGCCATTACTGAATTGAACTTGGTTTTTCCATAATTGAACTTGACTTTCGTTCATTGAACTTGGCCATTTCTGAATTGAACTTGACAATTATTTATTGAACTTGGCTTTTTCTGAATTGAACTTTATTTTATTTATTGAACTTGACTTTCATTCATTGAACTTGGCCATTTCTGAATTGAACTTGACTTTACTTCATTGAACTTGGCTTTTTCTGAATTGAACTTAACATTTATTTATTGAACTAAGCCATTACCGAATTGAACTTGGTTTTTCCTTAATTGAACTTGACTTTCATTCATTGAACTTGGCCATTTCTGAATTGAACTTGACATTTATTTATTGAACTTGCCTTTTTCTGAATTGAACTTTACTTTTATTTATTGAACTTGACTTTCATTCATTGAACTTGGCCATTTCTGAATTGAACTTGACTTTACTTCAATGAACTTGGCTTTTTCTGAATTGAACTTGACATTTATTTATTGAACTAAGCCATTACCGAATTGAAGTTGGTTTTTCCTTAATTGAACTTGACTTTCATTCATTGAACTTGGCCATTTCTGAATTGAACTTGACATTTATTTATTGAACTTGCCTTTTTCTGAATTGAACTTTATTTTATTTATTGAACTTGACTTTCATTCATTGAACTTGGCCATTTCTGAATTGAACTTGACTTTACTTCATTGAACTTGGCTTTTTCTGAATTGAACTTAACATTTATTTATTGAACTAAGCCATTACCGAATTGAACTTGGTTTTTCCTTAATTGAACTTGACTTTCATTCATTGAACTTGGCCATTTCTGAATTGAACTTGACATTTATTTATTGAACTAAGCCATTACCGAATTGAAGTTGGTTTTTCCTTAATTGAACTTGACTTTCATTCATTGAACTTGGCCATTTCTGAATTGAACTTGACATTTACTTATTGAACTTGCCTTTTTTGAATTGAACTTGACATTTATTTATTGAACTAAGCCATTACCGAATTGAACTTGGTTTTTCCTTAATTGAACTTGACTTTCATTCATTGAACTTGTCCATTTCTGAATTGAACTTGACATTTATTTATTGAACTTGCCTTTTTCTGAATTGAACTTTACTTTTATTTATTGAACTTGACTTTCATTCATTGAACTTGGCCTTTTCTGAATTGAACTTGACTTTACTTCATTGAAATTGGCTTTTTCTGAATTAAACTTGACATTTATTTATTGAACTAAGCCATTACTGAACTGAAGTTGGTTTTTCCTTAATTGAACTTGACTTTCATTCATTGAACTTGGCCATTTCTGAATTGAACTTGACTTTACTTCATTGAACTTGGCTTTTTCTGAATTGAACTTGACATTTATTTATTGAACTAAGCCATTACCGAATTGAAGTTGGTTTTTCCTTAATTGAACTTGACTTTCATTCATTGAACTTGGCCATTTCTGAATTGAACATGACATTTATTTATTGAACTTGACTTTCATTCATTGAACTTGGCCAAGTGCTTGTTCTTTAAAGATTACATTTGAAAGTATTTTAATTCGCTTTTTTCCGAATTTTCTTCCGACTTTATGACGAGTGGTGACCTCTCAGTTGAAGGACTTGATGGGGTCTGATCGATTGATGATATTTTTTTGGCCTTTTGAATCTCTCTTAGAACATGACCAGGTTTAAGGGGGTCTGATAGTCAATTAAAAATTCAAAGTTCGTGCCATAATATAGCATGCAAAAAATCAACAATTATTTCGCTTATAACAAATGATAAAAATAAAGTAACCTAACAAACCTTGAGATACTTGCCCTTCGTTATGCAATTATCTATCAGTCTACGAAGTTTCAAATTATTATAACAATATGTTGTCGAGAAAACCTGGAAAAATGTAAAAAATGCGTATGCTAGTGCAGTGGCCGACTTCTAAAGCGCGAAATATAAAAGGAGATTTTAGTAGTTGACAGGGTCGGCCGACTACTAAAATATCTTTGAATTTGGGAATCAGTAGTCGGACGCAGTTAAAAATACGTATAATAATGCTGAAATACGTATAATAATGCTCGGATGTACCGTAATTACTCGTAAATATTAATTACTTAATACATTTTTCATTTATATTAAATAAATTTCATGTTAGAAATAAGTAAAAGCGTGTTTTAAAGTATTGTATGTTGAAGTTCGGACTACGCGCCGATTAAGAAAATGACGGTTTCTGACGTACAGTCATAATCGGTGGTAAACATTATCTAAATAAAAAACCTTCTTCCATTATTCTTTTTCATTTTATATGCATTTGGAAGCTTAAATACTAAGCTTTCATAGAAAAAATGAGTTACAAGAATTCTTCATGTAAATTCTTATTTATTTGCGATAAAAATAAAAAGTGGCCGACTACTAGCGGGTGGCCGACTACTAGTACCTTTACCCTATGTTTTGTCGTATAAAGAAGAAATAGTCTTTTTTGTAAAAAGTGCTCCGTGCAATTTGTAGTATTTATCAAAAGGCATACAACACGAGTGATTACGTTGAATTTGGTTTATCAAAACGCGAGAAATTGTGCACCGCGCAAAGTCCTCTCCGCAAAAATGTATGAAGAATAGAAATTTTTTTATGAAGCTTGGATGCAATATGTTGAGGTCTAAAATTTCGCAAATCGTAGCTGATAATAAATACTTTAAGGTAGTATTTTTTTTATATATGTACGTACAGAAATTTAATTATGAGAAATACCCAAAAACTTTTTGAATTTTTTTCTTTCATCCCAGGGTGCCCCCCTTACAATTATATTATATTTTTTTTATCATGTAACAAAGCCCCAAAATTAATTACTCAATTTTTTAAATACTTTTTACCATATAAGTAAATCGCTACATTTTTGACAGTAGTATGCTCCAAAAAAAAAAAAAAAAATAACAAATAAAAAAAATTTTTAACGTTAAATGTCAACAGTGTGTGTGTGTGTGTGTGTGTGTGTATATATACACACACACACACAAATATATATGTATATACAGGGTGATCCAGAAACATAGGTAACATATATATATATTCCGATTCAGAAAATTAATTCGAGTATAACCCCGTCGGAATTTTTAAAAAATATTAATTAGGCGAGGCGTAATTAATTTTTGAAATGGGCCAATCAGAGGCCGGATTAGGGAAGAAAGGTGAGCGGCGTTGCCGCGCGAGACTAATGCACAGGTCAACGAGCGAAGCGGGCCGAGGCGCCTGAAACATAGCTAATGCGTATAGCAGAAGCGAAGATCGCGAAAGCGAATGAATCGCAAAATATATTTTACGAGATTGATTGTATGAATAAAATGTACAATCAAGGAATGATTTTTATTTAAGTTTGAATTAGACCGCAGACTAATAAATTCATTACTACTATATTTTACTTTATTTTATTGAACTTGCCTTTTTATTATTGAACTTGACTTTTTCTTAATTAAACTTGGCTTTTACTTAATTGAACTTTGCTTTTATTCATTGAACTTGGTAATTTCTGAATTGAACTTGAGTTTCATTCATTGAACTTGGCTTTTTCGGAATTGAACTTGACATTTATTTATTGAACTAAGCCATTACTGAATTGAACTTGGTTTTTCCATAATTGAACTTGACTTTCGTTCATTGAACTTGGCCATTTCTGAATTGAACTTGACATTTATTTATTGAACTTGCCTTTTTCTGAATTGAACTTTACTTTTATTTATTGAACTTGACTTTCATTCATTGAACTTGGCCATTTCTGAATTGAACTTGACTTTACTTCATTGAACTTGGCTTTTTCTGAATTGAACTTGACATTTATTTATTGAACTAAGCCATTACCGAATTGAAGTTGGTTTTTCCTTAATTGAACTTGACTTTCATTCATTGAACTTGGCCATTTCTGAATTGAACTTGACATTTATTTATTGAACTTGCCTTTTTCTGAATTGAACTTTATTTTATTTATTGAACTTGACTTTCATTCATTGAACTTGGCCATTTCTGAATTGAACTTGACTTTACTTCATTGAACTTGGCTTTTTCTGAATTGAACTTAACATTTATTTATTGAACTAAGCCATTACCGAATTGAACTTGGTTTTTCCTTAATTGAACTTGACTTTCATTCATTGAACTTGGCCATTTCTGAATTGAACTTGACATTTATTTATTGAACTAAGCCATTACCGAATTGAAGTTGGTTTTTCCTTAATTGAACTTGACTTTCATTCATTGAACTTGGCCATTTCTGAATTGAACTTGACATTTATTTATTGAACTTGCCTTTTTTGAATTGAACTTGACATTTATTTATTGAACTAAGCCATTACCGAATTGAACTTGGTTTTTCCTTAATTGAACTTGACTTTATTTTATTGAACTTACCTTTTATTATTGAACTTGACTTTTTCTTAATTAAACTTGGCTTTTACTTAATTGAACTATGCTTATATTCATTGAACTTGGTCATTTCTGAATTGAACTTGAGTTTCATTCACTGAACTTGGCTTTTTCTGAATTGAACTTGACATTTATTTATTGAACTTGCCTTTTTCTTAATTGAACTTGACTTTATTTTACTTTATTTTATTGAACTTGCCTTTTTATTATTGAACTTGACTTTTTCTTAATTAAACTTGGCTTTTACTTAATTGAACTTTGCTTTTATTCATTGAACTTGGTAATTTCTGAATTGAACTTGAGTTTCATTCATTGAACTTGGCTTTTTCGGAATTGAACTTGACATTTATTTATTGAACTTGCCTTTTTCTGAATTGAACTTTATTTTATTTATTGAACTTGACTTTCATTCATTGAACTTGGCCATTTCTGAATTGAACTTGACTTTACTTCATTGAACTTGGCTTTTTCTGAATTGAACTTGACATTTATTTATTGAACTAAGCCATTACCGAATTGAACTTGGTTTTTCCTTAATTGAACTTGACTTTCATTCATTGAACTTGGCCATTTCTGAATTGAACTTGACATTTATTTATTGAACTTGCCTTTTTTGAATTGAACTTGACATTTATTTATTGAACTAAGCCATTACCGAATTGAACTTGGTTTTTCCTTAATTGAACTTGACTTTATTTTATTGAACTTACCTTTTATTATTGAACTTGACTTTTTCTTAATTAAACTTGGCTTTTACTTAATTGAACTTTGCTTTTATTCATTGAACTTGGTAATTTCTGAATTGAACTTGAGTTTCATTCATTGAACTTGGCTTTTTCGGAATTGAACTTGACATTTATTTATTGAACTAAGCCATTACTGAATTGAACTTGGTTTTTCCATAATTGAACTTGACTTTCGTTCATTGAACTTGGCCATTTCTGAATTGAACTTGACATTTATTTATTGAACTTGCCTTTTTCTGAATTGAACTTTATTTTATTTATTGAACTTGACTTTCATTCATTGAACTTGGCCATTTCTGAATTGAACTTGACTTTACTTCATTGAACTTGGCTTTTTCTGAATTGAACTTGACATTTATTTATTGAACTAAGCCATTACCGAATTGAAGTTGGTTTTTCCTTAATTGAACTTGACTTTCATTCATTGAACTTGGCCATTTCTGAATTGAACTTGACATTTATTTATTGAACTTGCCTTTTTTGAATTGAACTTGACATTTATTTATTGAACTAAGCCATTACCGAATTGAACTTGGTTTTTCCTTAATTGAACTTGACTTTATTTTATTGAACTTACCTTTTATTATTGAACTTGACTTTTTCTTAATTAAACTTGGCTTTTACTTAATTGAACTATGCTTATATTCATTGAACTTGGTCATTTCTGAATTGAACTTGAGTTTCATTCACTGAACTTGGCTTTTTCTGAATTGAACTTGACATTTATTTATTGAACTTGCCTTTTTCTTAATTGAACTTGACTTTATTTTACTTTATTTTATTGAACTTGCCTTTTTATTATTGAACTTGACTTTTTCTTAATTAAACTTGGCTTTTACTTAATTGAACTTTGCTTTTATTCATTGAACTTGGTAATTTCTGAATTGAACTTGAGTTTCATTCATTGAACTTGGCTTTTTCGGAATTGAACTTGACATTTATTTATTGAACTAAGCCATTACTGAATTGAACTTGGTTTTTCCATAATTGAACTTGACTTTCGTTCTGTGTGTGTGTGTGTATATATACACACACACACAAATATATATGTATATACAGGGTGATCCAGAAACATAGGTAACATATTATATATTCCGATTCAGAAAATTAATTCGAGTATAACCCCGTCGGAATTTTTAAAAAATATTAATTAGGCGAGGCGTAATTAATTTTTGAAATGGGCCAATCAGAGGCCGGATTAGGGAAGAAAGGTGAGCGGCGTTGCCGCGCGAGACTAATGCAACAGGTCAACGAGCGAAGCGGCCGAAGGCGCCTGAACATAGCTAATGCGTATAGCAGAAGCGAAGATCGCGAAAGCGAATGAATCGCAAAATATATTTTACGAGATTGATTGTATGAATAAAATGTACAATCAAGGAAATGATTTTTATTAAGTTTGAATTAGACCGCAGACTAATAAATTCATTACTACTATATTAATTACTTACTAATCTATAATACGCGTGCGTTATAAATATGAGATTATTACAGTTTTTAATCTCATCGTATTTACATTAATTTATTGAAACCTTTATGACGAATTTTAAGACAATAAAATTTTGAATTGAATTAAGTTTGTGTACAATATAGCCAATAAATACGTTTACCATAAAGATATATCGCTACATATTGGAAATATATTAATTTAATTTTGCAAGTATATTGGCAATAATATTGATAGGTAAATAATTCCTAGTCCGTGTAAAATGAAATTTAGCTCAAGCCTCAATTCTCCGTTTAAAAAACATAATGCTACCGCGAGCGCTTTCCGATGTTCGCGCACATCAAATTTTGTGCTCGCGGAGTAAGCCCGCCGCGGGCGCTCTCCCGACGTTCGCGCTCATCAAATTTTGTACTCGCGGAGTAAGCCCGTCACGGACGCTCTCCGACGTCCGCACTGCAAGAGCAAACGTGCTCGAAAAAAGTTACTTCGTTAAAATTACAATTCATTGTGTTTTAGACTTAATAAATATTTTGGAAAACTCGTTCCAAATGTTTAGCATATTAATAGCAATAGTCTGGCTGTTGAATTGATTGAGTGTTCAATATACAAAATGCCAATGAATAACTTCCCATAAATTCGCAATATATGGTAATATATTAGCAATAATATTGCTAGTAAGTTATTTCCGAGTCCGTGTAAAATAAAATCTAGCTGAACCCTCGATGAAGTTTTATAATAGTCTGGGAATCATCTAGCTGTAGTATATCTATAATATGTTTACGTTTACCAATATTTTAACTGATTTTTTATAATATATTAGTATATGCTGAACAATCGATATCATTAAAATTAATTGGATCATATCTTTACTAAAATCGGTATATTATGAGAAATCGTGGATTTATGTCACGCATCTTAGTAATTATTCGGATGACCAAAGACAGACGTTCATTCACGTTTTCATCCACTTGAGGTAATAAAAGATCATCGATTCGTCGGTAGTATTGACAATTTGGAAGACACGAAACATATTGGCGATATATTGATAATACTTTGGCAATATGTTGGCAACATATTGGCAACATATTGGCAATATATTGGCAACATATTGGCAATACTTTGGCAACATATTGGCAACATATTGGCAACATATTGGCAATATATTGGCAATATATTGGCAACATATTGGCAATACTTTGGCAACATATTGGCAATATATTGACAATACTTCATTGAACTTGGCTTTTTCTAAATTGAACTTGACATTTATTTATTGAACTAAGCCATTACCGAATTGAAGTTGGTTTTTCCTTAATTGAACTTGACTTTCATTCATTGAACTTGGCCATTTCTGAATTGAACTTGACATTTATTTATTGAACTTGCCTTTTTCTGAATTGACCTTTATTTTATTTATTGAACTTGACTTTCATTCATTGAACTTGGCCATTTCTGAATTGAACTTGACTTTACTTCATTGAACTTGGCTTTTTCTGAATTGAACTTAACATTTATTTATTGAACTAAGCCATTACTAATTGAACTTGGTTTTTCCTTAATTGAACTTGACTTTCATTCATTGAACTTGGCCATTTCTGAATTGAACTTGACATTTATTTATTGAACTAAGCCATTACCGAATTGAAGTTGGTTTTTCCTTAATTGAACTTGACTTTCATTCATTGAACTTGGCCATTCTGAATGAACTTGACATTTATTTATTGAACTTGCCTTTTTTGAATTGAACTTGACATTTATTTATTGAACTAAGCCATTACCGAATTGAACTTGGTTCTTTCTTAATTGAACTTGACTTTATTTTATTGAACTTACCTTTTTATTATTGAACTTGACTTTTTCTTAATTAACTTGGCTTTTACTTAATTGAACTATGCTATATTCATTGAACTTGGTCATTTCTGAATTGAACTTGAGTTTCATTTACTGAACTTGGCTTTTTCTGAATTGAACTTGACATTTATTTATTGAACTTGCCTTTTTCTTAATTGAACTTGACTTTATTTTACTTTATTTTATTGAACTTGCCTTATTATTATTAAACTTGACTTTTTCTTAATTAAACTTGGCTTTTACTTAATTGAACTTTGCTTTTATTCATTGAACTTGGTAATTTCTGAATTGAACTTGAGTTTCATTCATTGAACATGGCTTTTTCGGAATTGAACTTGACATTTATTTATTGAACTTGCCTTTTTCTGAATTGACCTTTATTTTATTTATTGAACTTGACTTTCATTCATTGAACTTGGCCATTTCTGATTGAACTTGACTTTACTTCATTGAACTTGGCTTTTTCTGAATTGAACTTGACATTATTTATTGAACTAAGCCATTACCGAATTGAACTTGGTTTTTCCTTAATTGAACTTGACTTTCATTCATTGAACTTGGCCAATTCTGAATTGAACTTGACATTTATTTATTGAACTTGCCTTTTTTGAATTGAACTTGACATTTATTTATTGAACTAAGCCATTACCGAATTGAACTTGGTTCTTTCTTAATTGAATTTGACTTTATTTTATTGAACTTACCTTTTTATTATTGAACTTGACTTTTTCTTAATTAAACTTGGCTTTTACTTAATTGAACTTTGCTTTTATTCATTGAACTTGGTAATTTCTGAATTGAACTTGAGTTTCATTCATTGAACTTGGCTTTTTCGGAATTGAACTTGACATTTATTTATTGAACTAAGCCATTACTGAATTGAACTTGGTTTTTCCATAATTGAACTTGACTTTCGTTCATTGAACTTGGCCATTTCTGAATTGAACTTGACATTTATTTATTGAACTTGCCTTTTTCTGAATTGACCTTTATTTTATTTATTGAACTTGACTTTCATTCATTGAACTTGGCCATTTCTGATTTGAACTTGACTTTACTTCATTGAACTAGGCTTTTTCTGAATTGAACTTGACATTTATTTATTGAACTAAGCCATTACCGAATTGAAGTTGGTTTTTCCTTAATTGAACTTGACTTTCATTCATTGAACTTGGCCAATTCTGAATTGAACTTGACATTTATTTATTGAACTTGCCTTTTTGAATTGAACTTGACATTTATTTATTGAACTAAGCCATTACCGAATTGAACTTGGTTCTTTCTTAATTGAACTTGACTTTATTTTATTGAACTTACCTTTTTATTATTGAACTTGACTTTTTCCTAATTAAACTTGGCTTTTACTTAATTGAACTATGCTTATATTCATTGAACTTGGTCATTTCTGAATTGAACTTGAGTTTCATTCATTGAACTTGGCTTTTTCTGAATTGAACTTGACATTTATTTTTGAATTTGCCTTTTTCTTAATTGAACTTGACTTTATTTTACTTTATTTTATTGAACTTGCCTTTTTATTATTGAACTTGACTTTTTCTTAATTAAACTTGGCTTTTACTTAATTGAACTTTGCTTTTATTCATTGAACTTGGTAATTTCTGAATTGAACTTGAGTTTCATTCATTGAACATGGCTTTTTCGGAATTGAACTTGACATTTATTTATTGAACTAAGCCATTACTGAATTGAACTTGGTTTTTCCATAATTGAACTTGACTTTCGTTCATTGAACTTGGCCATTTCTGAATTGAACTTGACATTTATTTATTGAACTTGCCTTTTTCTGAATTGACCTTTATTTTATTTATTGAACTTGACTTTCATTCATTGAACTTGGCCATTTCTGATTTGAACTTGACTTTACTTCATTGAACTTGGCTTTTTCTGAATTGAACTTGACATTTATTTATTGAACTAAGCCATTACCGAATTGAACTTGGTTTTTCCTTAATTGAACTTGACTTTCATTCATTGAACTTGGCCAATTCTGAATTGAACTTGACATTTATTTATTGAACTTGCCTTTTTTGAATTGAACTTGACATTTATTTATTGAACTTGACTTTCATTCATTGAACTTGGCCATTTCTGAATTGAACTTGACTTTACTTCATTGAACTTGGCTTTTTCTAAATTGAACTTGACATTTATTTATTGAACTAAGCCATTACCGAATTGAAGTTGGTTTTTCCTTAATTGAACTTGACTTTCATTCATTGAACTTGGCCATTTCTGAATTGAACTTGACATTTATTTATTGCCAACATATTGCCAAAGTATTATCAATATATCGCCAATATGTTTCGTGTCTTCCAAATTGTCAATACTACCGACGAATCGATGATCTTTTATTACCTCAAGTGGATGAAAACGTGAATGAACGTCTGTCTTTGGTCATCCGAATAATTACTAAGATGCGTGACATAAATCCACGATTTCTCATAATACCGATTTTTAGTAAAGATATGATCCAATTAATTTTAATGATATCGATTTGTTCAGCATATACTAATATATTATAAAAAATCAGTTTAAAAATATTTGGTAAACGTAAACATATTATAGATATACTACAGCTAGATGATTCCCAGACTATTATAAAACTTCATCGAGGGTTCAGCTAGATTTTATTTTACACGGACTCGGAAATAACTTACTAGCAATATTATTGCTAATATATTACCAATATATTGCGAATTTATGGAAGTTATTCATTGGCATTTTGTATATTGAACACTCAATTCAATTCAACAGCCAGACTATTGCTATTAATATGCTAAACATTTGGAACGAGTTTTCCAAATATTTATTAAGTCTAAAACACAATGAATTGTAATTTTAACGAAGTAACTTTTTTCGAGCACGTTTGCTCTTGCAGTGCGGACGTCGGAGAGCGTCCGTGACGGGCTTACTCCGCGAGTACAAAATTTGATGAGCGCGAACGTCGGAGAGCGCCCGCGGCGGGCTTACTCCGCGAGCACAAAATTTGATGTGCGCGAACATCGGAAAGCGCTCGCGGTAGCATTATGTTTTTTAAACGGAGAATTGAGGCTTGAGCTAAATTTCATTTTACACGGACTAGGAATTATTTACCTATCAATATTATTGCCAATATACTTGCAAAATTAATTAATATATTTCCAATATGTAGCGATATATCTTTATGGTAAACGTATTTATTGGCTATATTGTACACAAAACTTAATTCAATTCAAAATTTTATTGTCTTAAAATTCGTCATAAAGGTTTCAATAAATTAATGTAAATACGATGAGATTAAAAACTGTAATAATCTCATATTTATAACGCACGCGTATTATAGATTTAGTAAGTAAATTAATAATAGTAGTAATGAATTTATTAGTCTGCGGTCTAATTCAAACTTAAATAAAAATCATTTCCTTGATTGTACATTTTATTCATACAATCAATCTCGTAAAATATATTTTGCGATTCATTCGCTTTCGCGATCTTCGCTTCTGCTATACGCATTAGCTATGTTCAGGCGCCTCGGCCGCTTCGCTCGTTGACCTGTTGCATTAGTCTCGCGCGGCAACGCCGCTCACCTTTCTTCCCTAATCCGGCCTCTGATTGGCCCATTTCAAAAATTAATTACGCCTCGCCTAATTAATATTTTTTAAAAATTCCGACGGGGTTATACTCGAATTAATTTTCTGAATCGGAATATATATATATGTTACCTATGTTTCTGGATCACCCTGTATATACATAGAAATAAAGAATAATATGTACATATTTAATTACATGTAAATTAAAGGAAGTTAAAAATTGTACGAGTGACGCCGCGTCGCAAGAATAGTACATTTCGATACTAGTGCAAGGATTTGGTTTTCTGCTCGTGTGAGTGTTTGCGCCCGAGCGAAGCGAGGGTGAAAAGGTCACACGAGGAGGAAATCAAATTCTCACACGAGTGTCGAACAGTATTTTTTGTCACAACGTGCGAGAAGTGAGATTTTCGACACTCCGTGCGAGAAGTTCGATTTTACGCACGCAGCGCAAAACGATCGTTCGGAAATCTCACTTCTCGCACGTTGTGTCAAAATAGTATATTTCGTAACAAGTGCGGTAAAAGTTACAACCGAGTGTGATAAAAAAACACGAGGTTCGGCTCCGAATTAGAGGTTATAGGTAATTTTTTTTTTAATATCACAAAGCTTTTCTGCCTATTACAAAACTTGCTTCAAATGCATCATCTAACTTGTGAAAAATGTCACCGAAGTAATAACAAGTTAAGAGGTTCGTTAGGTTGAATGAAAATGAATATTGTTAAGTGTTGGTACCGGAGTATATTCTAAAAAGCATTGTAATTAATCACTATAAAACATTTTATAATTTTATGGAACGTAACATACAATTATGTAATGTTTCACAGAAATATAAAAATATGAAGTGTAATTTTTTAAGTGTAATTATTTTTTTTTTTAAGTGTAATTTTTTTTTGTGTGTAATTTTTTTAACTCAAAACCTCGCAGTTTGAACACTTAACATTTCTCTATCGATATGTAGAAAAACATTTATAATAAACATGCCGGAAAAAGAATTGTAGCGCAAGAAATTAATGGTGGTATCGTGGTTGTATTTATGAAAAATTTTTTTCATAAATACAACCACGTTACGCGTACTATCGAATTCACCGGTAGTCAAATAATACTATCTTTTATCTAACCTTCTCATCCTGGACGACGAGGTCGTCGTGGTCCTCCGGGCCTGCTCTCGCACTCTCTCTCTCTGCTGCTCGGCCACCGAAGCTCCCTCGGACCTCTTGTACCTATCAGCTTCCGGTCTAATCTACACGATCCTTGGTTACTTCTCTAAGCCACTCGAAAGTAAACCTTAGAAGGAGTGATGCAAAGTTATCCTACGCTTTCAAAGTCCAAGCGCAGAAGCTGTAAATGTAAGTAATAAATTAGTTAAAAGTTCTGCAATATATATGTAATACATGGGGGGACACTTAATATTCAAATTATTTGGCAGCTAACATGAACCGTGATAACATGAGAAACAACCAATGTTAGATAGTTAAGTAATAAATTTTTTTAGGTTAATAAAAGGAGATTTTGAGAATAGCCTTATAAATATAGAGATTTAACATTTAGTTATCGATACCCTTTAGCTATTAAAAAATGTTGTTAAATTCCAAAATGCCTCCTTGGCATGGGTGCAAGGAGAAGATAGTAGGTGTAAATTGGACGACTGTGCAAAGGTGAAAGGAGCAAGGTGGTAGAAATACAAAAGGAAGGAGCTAAAGACGAAAGTAGGAAGGTCAACAAAAAAGAAATTTTCTAAGATACATCAAACTAAAATAATAAAATCTTTACAAAGGTAAATGTCAGTATATCAATTGCATTCTTACCTTCTTGTTAATCTACACGATCCTTGGTTACTTCTCTAAGCCACTCGAAAGTAAACCTTAGAAGAAGTGATGCAAAGTTATCCTACGCTTTCAAAGTCCAAGCGCAGAAGCTGTAAATGTAAATAATAAATTAGTTAAAAGTTCTGCAATATATATGTAATACATGGGGGGACACTTAATATTCAAATTATTTGGCAGCTAACATGAACCGTGATAACATGAGAATCAACCAATGTTAGATAGTTAAGTAATAAATTTGTTTAGGTTAATAAAAGGAGATTTTGAGAATAGCCTTATAAATATAGAGATTGAACATTTAGTTATCGATACCCTTTAGTTATTAAAAAATGTTGTTAAATTGCAAAGTGCCTCTTTAAAAAGTTTTTATTATAAATACGTACTCACCGATACCGATAATATCTACATTCCTTCGAAAATAAAACAAAAAATTTGAGAGAGATAAAGAAGCAAGGGAAGGAGCAAGTGCGTATGCGCCGACAAGAGTGTGCCGCCAAGGAGACTTCCGGTATAGACTACAGACTAGTACTTTTCTTCGCGCGCGTGGCCCACCTCAGCTCCCCCTTTTCCTAATGTACTTACTCTTATTGGGCGAGGCGGGCCCGCGTATCCTCACGGAAAGTGCTAATAGGCTCGCGACGGCCGCCTAGTCAAGGTCTCCCGAAATTCCTAAGCTACGGAATCTCCGAATTCTTCAACGGTCGTCGTTCTCTCCCCTTTCTACGTGACGTCACTCGCGGCACGTAAATCTCACGTACGCCCTTCACGGAATTAATACTTATTATAACACCATGTTATGAACATAACCTCTAAAATCTTTTGTTTGTAATATGATATCATAAAACGGAATGAAGCCTGAAGTTTTATGAAATCACCTAATCTAAGTAAATACTTTAATTAATTATCATAATTAATTAAATTAATAATTAAATTACTTTTAAAAATTAAAATACTTGTAACAACAAAAAAATTTATTATTATAAGAAATTACATTTCCAAGGGGCACAGTCATATATATTTATGTTACTTCCTTAAAATCACACTTTAATCATTTTTAGATTCTACTAAATTTATTTTAATAAGAACATAATACTTCGTTTGAAGGCCTGCAAGTATGTTTACACTTATATGAAGATTCTTATAGTGTGCTTAATTATTTATTTCAATTAATTATATCAACATCACGAAGAAAAACACTAACATCTTTATCATTTTTTACGAGATATCTGAATTAATTTCTAATGTTTGATAGGGTAAACTGCCCAATAGATAGACACTTAAAGCAGACAAAATATCAATAGATAGACAATATCTTAATTAATAATACATGTTTTTATTAGCAGATAGAAGTAATAAAAGAGACTTTTTCACTTACTCTTACATAGTTCTTGAAGTTTGAGAATAGTTTAGTTTAAAAATATCTTTCCCAAATGTTAAAAGTATACAATTTGTCTATGTACTGGTAAGTGTCTATCTATTGGAATGTTTACCTTACTCCATATGATTGCTTCATTTAAAAAACAAAATATTTAATAAATTTTATAATAAATGCACATTTAAAAATTCAGTTAATTTTTATTATCAATCTAATCAAAACTGAAATTACTGAAAAGTATCGTGTACATTATATTATATAATACCTTTTTCAAAAATTTTAACATATACTTGCCTACCTTTCTTTGATACTCTTATACTATACTTTAACTATTCTTTAATCTCTAAAATCGCCAAGATGGCGTCGAACGTAAAAGACCCGTCGGACAAGGGTGGTGTAAAATACTATAAATTATATTATACATAGGGGAGAGTGGGGTATTTTTGTGCTGGGGCATTTTTGTTTTTTTTAAATAACGTTTTTATTTCGTAATGTTCATACAGCATTCATATGGTTACTTAAAAAGAAAGTTATTATCTCAAATTCCTCACTGTTCCAATCAACGATTATAATATCCCGTACACGGATTACTTCGATTTTTTTAGAAAAGAATCTCTTGATAATACCCTCCAAAAAGCCTTAGATCTAAGCTATCACAAAGGCGTAAAGTATTTCGAAACATACTACTCCTCAAACACCAAGCCTTGGTTCCATAAACAATCTCATTCTCGAAATTACATTACATCCATTAACAGATGCCGATCAAATCACGTTAGTTTAGCAGCCTCGCTAGTTAAAATCAAAATTACCGACAATCCTATATGTGCTTGTAAAGAGGGAGTTGAAGATCCAAATCACGTTATTTGGCAATGCTCCTTATTCAATAAGGAAAGGAAAAATTTACTTGATAAATTATTCAAACTAAATTTTCAGCTCCCTCTACAAATTGAAAATTTTCTTGTAAATCCGAATTCCAAAGCTTGTAAATTTATAATGAAATACTTACTCAAATGTAACATATCTGTATAATCATATTACTGTACACTCTATTTACAAATAAAGTATGCAAAAATAGTCTCTTATGAGACTAAAACGCATTAAAATTAAAAAAAAAAAAAGCAAGTACATATTTACCTTGATGGAAAAAAGTTGAACTCGAAAAACTAAGAACTGCTACTCCAAGCTAATGTACAGCAAACCACGTAGATATAGATGCTCCACACTCCTCGCCACGGCTTGAAATGTGTCACAGGTATTTTTTCAGGATGCTGGATCGACAATGAAAAAGGAATTCACTTAGTAAGTAAATATTTGTCAAACATATCAAAATTATATGCGCAACAAATTAACACAATACTAGACAAGAGATAGTTTAAGACGTAACAGTTTCAACTCTTACAAAATATAATAGTCAATACGAAATAGAAGATGGTTTACTATAGTCTGTATAGAGTTGATTATTATGGCATAGTAACACTTGCATGGTTTGATAATAGGCACAAGTGAAACAGGATTAAAAAAAGAAAATGTCCCAGCAGCAAAAAATTCAGTTATTGTAGATCAAGGTAAGATTTTGAGGGTTGAATATTACAAAGGAATATTTCTGCAAAATTAATTTTATTTATAGAGATAAAAAATTAGTAGGCAAATTAATTGAAGCATATAATTTGACAACATCTGCATATGCATTATATGTTACCAAAAGAGTAGTTTTGTTTAAAAAGTTGCATTATTCTTGCAGGTTAGAATTCAAGCTTCTAATAAAATCGAAAATATAACCTTTACATAAATGTTTTAACACATATGCAGATGTATAAATACGATATTTTAAAATTCTTAACTAGTAAAAATAATTATTATCCTTTCAAATTTTTCAGTAGTCTTTATCTTAATAAGAACAAGTACTCACCAACTCGAACAAAGAAAGACCATCTTTGATCATTTCTTCAGACTTCAGAGAACTGGTAACCATATTGAGGACTGAACGATACTGACGGGACATCTGGTGGCGGGCTTGAGAAGCCGAGGTGAAGTAAAATTTTTAAAAATTAACATGGGAAATGATAATAAACAGATAAAATATAACGATATATTTTAGATTTCCTCAGTTTATCGGTTTTAATCGATAGTTTATATCCTAAAGCTATATTTTATTTCAGAAATAAAAAAGTTATTGAAAAGTTGTTTGGTTTCTCTCTCTCTCTCTCTCTCTCTCTCTCTCTCTCTCTCTCTCTCTCTCTCTCTCTCTCTCTCTCTCTCTCTCTCTCTCTCTCTCTCTCTCTCTCTCTCTCTCTCTCTCTCGCTCTCTATCTCTCTCTCTCTCTCTCTCTCTCTCTCTCTCTCTCTCTCTCTCTCTCTCTCTCTCTCTCTCTCTCTCTCTCTCTTCTTCTTTTTCTGGAATTCTACCAGTGCTATGGCAATTAAATTTAGGGATAATTTATCGGCACTGGGTCTATCACTTGTACAATCTGAACCAACTCACCATGCGATGACATCGTGTGGTCCTTCTCATACATGGTTAGATCTCTTTCTTATTAGTGAACCATCACCTGATTATAAATACATTAAAACGGTAGCTCCATTCGCAGCAGGGCATGATGCTATAAACCTTGTCCTTCGGATTATGAATACAAAGACTGAATTTAAGAAAATTAGTAAACGTAATTTGGGGAGATCAACCTTCATACACTCGCGACCACATTCAACTCATATATCGACTCATATTCATCGCAATTTAATGATCATCCTTGGCCCGACCAATCTGTTCTATAGATCTGTGCTCAACTAATATTCAGTCTCATCCGTTCTCACAACGAGCTCCTTCAACATCAATTACCTACACCATCTCATCCACATTGTCATGCATTAGTAAAGCCATTCTTCACGCGTTCAACACATTAGCTCCATTAAAAGTTCACACCATAAAAAGTAAACATAAGCCATGGATTTCCCGGGATATTAAGATAAATATTAGGAACAGAAATGCAGCTTTTAGCAGATTTCGAGCAACAGGTTCGAGTGGGGATTATAATATCTATAAAGATCTTCGGAATCGTGTCTCGAACGCCGTTAACTCGAGTAAATTTCACTATCTGGCTGGAAAACTCGATAATATGAATGATCCTAGGAAATCCTGGATATGTCTCAAGAACATGGGTCTCAGCACTAAATCAAATCCGTCACCACTCAAATTTTTCACAGCTCATCAGTTGAATCAACACTTTGCATCTGTCTCAAACCACGTCCAACCGCTTAACATCCAGTCATTTTCAACTATAACTTGTAATTCATGTCCAATGTCACCCTCATCCCCATCATTTCATTTCTCTACCGTTACCGTGAGAGCGATTCAGTGTGCTATTCGGGGGGCGACTTCGAGGGCAGTGGGAATTGATGGCATATCTGTAGAAATGTTAAAGCTGTTGGAGCCTCAGTTAACCCTGCGCCTTGTGGGTCTTTTTAATGATATGCTTTCGTCTGGGTATTTTCCTGATTGTTGGAAAAAGGTTCTTTTGTTTCCATTGGCAAAGTCGAGCAGGGTCGAATCGTGTTCTGATGCTAGGCCGATTGCGAAGCTTTGCGAGCTATCAAAGGTTTTGGAGAGACTGGTACACAATCAGCTTTCCAAATACCTAGAAGAGAATAATATTCTTACCGACAGGCAGGCAGGATTTCGCAGAGGCCACAGCACGCAGACAGCACTCTTAGGTGTTCTTGATGATGTTAGAAGAGCCATTGACGCCAGAAAAATCACGATTCTAATACTGTTCGATTTCTCTAAAGCCTTTGATACGGTACCGCATGACAAACTGATCCAAAAACTGAGTGAAGTTGGTTGCTCTGATAATGTGCTGACCTGGTTTTATCGATATCTTGTGGGTCGCATGCAGGCGGTGGAGTGTGAGTCTGGTGTGCTGTCTGATTGGCTTGGGGTTAATGCAGGAGTGCCACAGGGCAGTGTTCTTGGTCCGATGTTGTTTTCCATTTTATAAATGATCTGCCCAAAGCTCTTACTCATAGTAATTATATGCTTTTTGCTGATGATGCCCAGGTCTATCATTCGTTTTTTCCGGCAGATTTTGAAGCAGGGGTGCAACGTATCACTCAAGATGCTAATGCGATAGCCCGATGGGCTTACACTAATGGACTCAAATTAAATGTAAAAAAAACGAAGGTTATGATTCTGGGCAGTCAGGCTTTTCTGTCGCGTATTGATCTGAACACTGCCCCGAGGGTTGCTCTGGGAACGGAATTCTTGTCTTATGAATGTGAGGTTAAATCATTGGGGGTTTGGATTTCACCCTCTCTCGATTGGACAAGGCAGGTGCTATCTATCTCGAGTCGTGTTCATGGAGTGTTGCACTCTCTACGGTATTATAGGAAATCTTTATCGCGTGCTCTTCGGAAGAGACTGATAGAAGCACTTGTCTTTCCACATTTTGACTATGCGTGCGCGGTCTATAATGATGTCGATCAAACCAGGAATTTAAAACTACAAAGGCTGCTGAATGCGTGTGTTCGGTTTGTGTGGGGAGACATAGGAAGAAGAGAGCACGTTACTCCGTACAGGTTAGGTCTCAGGTGGTTATCAGTCGAGTTCAGACGTTCATACCTCATTGGCTCACTTGCGTTCAGTATCATTGCTCATAGTTCTCCCAGCTATTTGGTTGATCATTTCATTAAGGCAAACACCCCTCAGCAAAATCAACGTACTTCCTCTCGCCTTCCATTAAAATCACTCACTTATCTCCCTCCTCGTACAGAGGCATTACATAAGTCATTTGTTATCACCTCATCCAAAATCATTAATGAACTTCCTCCATCTACATTCGACATATCATCTATCAGTCTTTTTAGAAATTCATTATTTCAGCACTTGTTTGAACTCGACCAAGCTGCCTGGGCCACTAGGGTTCAAAATGAAGGGTTGATTTCTCCTGTGATCCCTCACCTCGATTGATAAGACAGAAATAAGACTGAATGAATGTATTGCGGCGTCATTTATGTAATTTTTGTAATTTTGTTATTTATTTATTTATTTTTGTGCAACTCTTGTGCAATGTTATATACTTATTTTAATCATTGTAATTGCAGTATCCATTTTTATTTTTCGTGTTATTAATTTATTATATTGTTTTACTTTTATTGTTTACATTTATTGTTATTTTAATTTTAATTATGTATGCCAACGATTTATTTGTATTTAAGTGTCTACGGGATTTTAATCCCAAAGACCAAATAAAGATTTCTATCTATCTATCTATCTCTCTCTCTCTCTCTCTCTTTCTCTCTCTCTCTCTCTCTCTCTCTCTCTCTCTCTCTCTCTCTTACAGCCCTTTTGTTCTAAAGCCTAAAACAGCTTGGAAAGCACATGGTGCGAGTGACGCACTTTCTCTCCCCGGAAAAGCACTTGAGAAGCCATAAAATTTCAGAGTCCGAAATCACGTAGAACAAAGATCCATTCTTTAGTAAACGTGCGTATAGTTTCAAAGGCCGAGTTGTATGTATAAGCTTGTTTTTTCAGAATTCATCTTAATTCATACCAAAATTATTATTTATTTTAATATTCGCGCACAAAAATAGCGTCGTGTAAATAATTACACGACACCTATCGCCCATACTAAAAAAGTTATGACAACGGAATGCAGGGTTATGGAAATCGAGGATTCCCAACAATGTATAAACCACTTTCATAGTGCAATTACCTTTAAATTTTCAATAATAAATGAAAGAGACGTCCATTAAAATATATTATGTGGTTTATTTCAATATCATCTCCCATTCTTAGGAATTGTAAGGCTCAATAATGACATTGCCACTACCTTGGAAATTTCGAGTATTGCCCCCCCGCTGATAAGACTGACACTGGTCTAAATCAATCCGCTAATTTAGTACTAGTATCCTAGTGTAAATAATCTTAGTGTAAATAAAGCCGTTAATAATAATGTAAATGTTAATTTGTGCAATTTAGAATTTGCGGTTTTGAAGGCTTTTGATAGCCAGGCCCCACTCAAAAGATAACCATAAAAAAAAAAATCAAACCTTGGGTCTCACATGATTTGCGTATTAAAATGTCTGCACGTGACAAAGCCTACAAAATTGCTTCACGCTATGGTAGAGCAGCTGATATCGACATCTATAGGCAAATGCGACGAGAGGTATCCAATGAATTAGACACCAAAAAGAACTGCTATTTTGAGGATAAATTGAAAAAAAGCCCCGGATCCCTCAGCAAAGTGGCGCGAATTTAGAAAAATGGGCATTTTGGGTCATAATAAACCCTCACCTCTTAACCATTTCTCCCTTGATGCGCTAAATGCTCATTATGCTGATTGTAACGGTCCTAGTACTCCTCTTACTGCTAGTGATCTCGAAAAGGTGCTACGAACCCCTTACAACTCTAACTGTCATTCTCATTTCAACTTTAAACGTATCTCTGAAGCTGATGTTCTGTCAGCTCTCCAGTCAGCTTCCTCTAAATCTAAAGGCATGGACGGAATTTCCGTCGATATGCTCAAAGCTGCTCTACCCTCTCTAGTTATTCCAATCGCAAATCTGTTTAACTTATCTTTTGAGCGGTCTATGTTTCCCACTCAATGGAAATGTGCTCTGCTCCTCCCGTTAGCCAAATCAAACAAAATTGAAACGCCTAGTGATACTCGCCCTATAGCGCAACTACCGGAAATGTCTAAGTTGCTTGAAAAAATAGTACACAAGCAATTCACCGAATATCTGGAAAGCAACAATCTATTGGTTGACAGACAGGCAGGTTTTAGAAAGGGCCACAGTACCCAAACAGCTCTTCTCGGTATTACCGATGACGTACGCGAAGCTGTTGACCGTCGTATGGTTACAATTCTAGTTCTCCTTGATTTTTCTAAGGCATTCGATACTTTGCCACATGCCCTACTATTACACAAACTGAGGAAGATAAACTGCGCGGATTCGGTAGTTAAGTGGTTTTTTAGCTACCTACATGACCGATGTCAGGCAGTCACGGATGGTATGGGAAACCTATCCCAATGGAGGAAAACACTCACTGGAGTTCCTCAGGGTAGTGTATTGGGACCTCTACTTTTTTCACTGTTTATAAACGATTTGCCTGACGTTCTGACTGCTAGCAAATACATGATCTTTGCTGATGACTCACAGATCTATACTCATATTCCTCCTTGCGATATTGCACAGGGCATCAACCTCATACAAAGAGACATTGATGCGGTCGAAAAATGGGCAGTCGAAAATGGTCTTAACCTAAATGCTCAGAAAACGAAAGTTATTCTACTTGGGAGTCAACAATACATCAACTCCCTCAACGTGAGTCAACTTCAGAGGATTGCTATTCATAATGTGCCCATAGAATTTTCTACAGAAGTCCTTAACCTGGGTCTTTGGTTATCCAACACCCTAACTTGGGACAAGCAGACTCGACAAATTTCAATGAGAGTCCACAATACTCTGCGCATCCTCAAATACAATAAGAGCAGACTTACCCGTGAAATGCGCAAACTCCTGGTTGAAACCCTTATTTTCCCTCAATTTAGATATATGTGTGCTATCTATCACAATCTTGACGCCACCCGCGATCTCAAACTACAAAGGTTACAAAACGCCTGCGTTCGTTTTGTAGTAGGGAATTTACCTCTTCGCAGTCATGTTACTCCACACCGTTTGGAACTTGGCTGGCTCTCAGTTAGACGTGCACGCGAACTGGTTATTGGTACACTAGCCTTCAGGAGTATATGCCTAAAAAATCCGAAATATTTAGCTAGTCATTTTACCGAACTTGATTCGAATACAATACGTCGATCATCTAGACTTAGGCCGCAATTCCTACTATATGCACCTCCTCGAACTGAAACGTGGAACTGTTCCTTTTTAATTTCGGCGTCCAAAATTATTAATACGCTTCATGAAATTGTCTTCGATATCGGCAATTTCACTAGTTTTAAGAGTTATCTGCGAAATGTACTTTTCCAGCGAGATATAAACGATTGGGAAGATAGAGTCCTTAGAGAGAGCATAACGCTTTAGCTATCTTGTCCCAAATATTATTGGGCTATTTATTGTATCCAGCAATGAAACCGGTAATTATTATACGATCTTCCTATCAAGTTAGCCACGGTGTTGTTACTTAGTTGTACTGCGTCTGTTATATTGCGTTTAAATTGTATTGCGATTGTTATTACTTAATATCAACTTGTAAATCTACACAGCCAGATAGGGTTATACCCCAAGGCTGCAATAACAAATAAATCAATCAATCAATCTCTCTCTCTCTCTCTCTCTCTCTCTCTCTCTCTCTCTCTCTCTCTCTCTCTCTCTCTCTCTTACAGCCCTTTTGTTCTAAAGCCTAAAACAGCTTGGAAAGCACATGGTGCGAGTGACGCACTTTCTCTCCCCGGAAAAGCACTTGAGAAGCCATAAAATTTCAGAGTCCGAAATCACGTAGAACAAAGATCCATTCTTTAGTGAACGTGCGTATAGTTTCAAAGGCCGAGTTGTATGTATAAGCTTGTTTTTTCAGAATTCATCTTAATTCATACCAAAATTATTATTTATTTTAATATTCGCGCACAAAAATAGCGTCGTGTAAATAATTACACGACACCTATCGCCCATACTAAAAAAGTTATGACAACGGAATGCAGGGTTATGGAAATCGAGGATTCCCAACAATGTATAAACCACTTTCATAGTGCAATTACCTTTAAATTTTCAATAATAAATGAAAGAGACGTCCATTAAAATATATTATGTGGTTTATTTCAATATCATCTCCCATTCTTAGGAATTGTAAATCTCATTTCAGGTTGCTTCATTTAAGTTTCTTATTTTCAATCCTCTTAAATTTATTTCATAAAATTACATCCCAAACCGAAAAACTACTATACAATTATTCTTCCATACTATTTGCTGCCGCCCAGACGGAAATACTTTTATATGTATAAAAGTTTGTAAAAGTTAATAAAAGTTTTAAACTTTTACAAACTTTTATAAACTTTTATCAAAAGACCGATTTGAGACTTTATAAAAAGTTTATAACCTTTTACTATATTTATGATGGTTAAAATGATAGTCTACGAGTGAAACTTTTATAAACTTTTATAAATTATTAAAAACTTTTAAACTTTTTAACTTTTTAATTTTTATTTCTTATAATTACTTAATAAAAATAAAAGAAGCTAATAAAAGGTTATAAATAAAATGAAAAGCTACACGGAAAAAAAGGCTTGGTAATGATAACCAAGTGAATCTTGGTTAATTCGAAATTGATTGTGATAACCAAGTGCATTGTTGATTTTACTAAGTCGAGGTCGTTAATACGACAATGCCAACTTTGAAAATCAATAATCAAAATACTTGGTTAACAGAACTAATTCTTCGTTCACGGTCCAGAGTTCGACAAGTAATCAAAGAACATAGTAGAGAATACCAAGTACTTTGTTATCATAACAAATTTATTTGATTATAGTAATAAATTGTACTTACAAGGAGAGGTCTTGGCCTTTGGATCACGGATTTCGTTGAAACTGTAGGATATGATTCCTCAAGCCCCAAAGAGTATGTCTCATTCGGCATTTTTCTCCCATGGGCCCTAGGGACAAAGTTATGTGGCTTTTTCAAAAAATCTAGGGAAAAAGGGTTGACGCTAATTAAAATAATTTGGGTTCTAAACGATATAAAATAATAATTTGAAAACATAAAAAAAGGCTATAGTAAGAGCTTTAATTAAAATCTTGCTTTGTTAAGTTACATCGAATAGTTTAATAGATATGCTATATTGACAGAAATCCAAAAAATACGTCTTAAAAAAAGTAAAAATAATATACTAAAAATTCATGTAAATTTGTATCTGTTCTTTAATCTAACATAATTTTAAAACTATTTGATGCTGGCCACTGCAAAGCAGCCAGCGATTGAAGCAAGTGGAAAAGAATATAGGAACACCAACAAGAAAGCCAGCGACTGTTCGCCCACGGCCAAAACTTTGGGAAAGGCCTGTGAACTTTTCGTGTACAGTCGAGGCTGCGCACAAAAACTTTCTCAGGGCCTCTTGATTGGTGGGACGAGGGATATTTTTTTGGAGAATACTCAGAAGGAATTTTCAAAGAACGAAGAGAGAAATAAAAAAAATGTCGCGCTAGGCTAACGCGACAACGAGAGGAGAAGGTGTTCAATAGAATACACTAATTCATTGTATTCGACATACGCAACGGCCTTCGTCGGCCATTTAGGGATCGTTCCGCACCTCCGATCTCAACCAAAATTTATAGCTATTGTTGTTTTATACTAAGAAAAAGAAAAACGCTGAGAAAAATCTGGTGACTGACATAGCAGCTTAGCCAGAGAGCGATAAGCAAGGCGAGAAGTATCGTGTTCGACATACGCAACGGCCTTCGTCGTCCATTTTTAAAGGGTTCCGCACCGCCGATCTCAACCAAAATTTCTAGAGAGGGAAAAGTATCGTAATCGATGTAATCAGCGGCTTTCGTCACCTTTTTTGAGCGTTGCGCACCTTGGATTTTAATAAAAAATTATTTAATTGTTTTTTTAGTCTTCTATATATATTTGTTTAAAAATTATTAGAAGAATCTAATTTTTCTACTCCAAAAATTAAGCGCGTGTTATTGAATTTTTTAGAGTGTATCATCCCCTATTTAGGGGTGTTTGCGGGGTCAATAATTCGTTTAATTTTGGTGAAAACATTTGTTTGTATGTTTTTTTATATATTCAAAGCATTTTGGTTGTCAATTTCGACGATCTACGAATTTACAAAATTCGTTGCATAAGCAACGGTGCAAACTTCAACTTTATCTTTTCGGAATCCTATTTATTCTCGTTTTAAATCACTTTTAGAGAATTAAATTAAATACAGACATTTGATAACTTGGAATGGTTTAAAACTTAAAATCCTGCATCCCACAATATTTGGCGAGATATTGATGAAAGGGATTATTCTGAGTTTATCTGTTGTTGTACGCACTTTCACTTGTTGATTTATTTTAATTGTTGATTTAATTTTAATTCTTTAAGGTGTTCAAAAAAGGCTAGTGTTAGGAGTGACTCAGGATGACTTTGATTCATTCTGCAAACTTCATAGCGAGCAGTGAAGAAAAGGAGATAGGAAAGGTAGAGCACAAGGGATAGGAAAGACGAACCGCTCTCTTCGAAGTCTACGGAGCGAATCTAGATTGAAAGTACGCACGGAGCGAAATAGCTAGAGCGCCCAGTGAGCGACGATAGTTGCGCTCCTAGTGGAGGTTGCGGGAGCTAAAAAGGTCAGTACGTAAGAGACGGAAGCAGTGTTGGTTTCGATTATTTTCTCGCGAGAAAATACTTAACTTCAGATCTAACTGTCGTTTGCGAAAAAATTAAGAAGATAACTTCAAATCAGTCAAATGATTTATTTACTTCAAAAAAATTTATTTATTTTAGGGTTAAGAATATAATACAATGATTAAATTAATATCAATTTGTATAAATAAATAAATAATAATAAATAAATAATAATTTTGCATAAAATCAAAATATTTGATATGCCGCCTTTAGCGAGTTGATCGATCTGAAATTATCATTTTAACAAATTTGTTGAGATAGTTCGATCTGAATTTAACTACTTATTCGCGAAAAAATAATCGAAACCAACACTGGACGGAAGAGACCGCGACGATAATGATAACTGAATATTAATATTTGAAACGGTAAACAACGTTAATATTATTTGTGACTAAAACTATTTTTTAAATTTCTATAAATTATAAATTATACCATGGGACGGAGGTATTATTGATAGACATCAGAACATATAAAAAAGTGTTTTAGAAAATGAGAGAAAATAGAACAAAACTCGTTTTCCAAACATTTTCCAAACAAGTGTTTGTTAAAGTTAACATTTTTGGAACCCACATCAAAAGAAATCAACAAAATACAAGTTATAGAGTATAAAAATGCTGCTGTAATATCATTCAAGTAAACTATTTAAATAAATAAATAAACTACAAATTCCCATCACATCCACTTTGCCCAGCAGTGTGTAATTGAACTTTAAAAGTTTATGTAAGTAATATAGTTTTATATTGTATTTAAAAATCTAAAGCAACTTCATAATCTACAATTTATTACTTCATATGCATCTTATAAATAATATAGTCTATATAGTGTATAATTGTGTCAAAATCATTTAGAGGCTTGGTAGCGTGGAAATGCTGGCATACGGATAATAAACACCACACCGAACCTGGACTTAATAGCCTGCTACAAAATTCCGGGAAGCGTTTTGACTCAGACGAAATGGAATTCGATTTTGGCCAATATCAACAACAACATCGACACAATCTTCGTCGGGGATTTTAACTCACATAACAATAAATGGAACTGCAAGAAGACGGATACCAATGGGGTTAGACTTTATAATAGCGTTTTCCAAAAGAACTTATTTTTACATAATTGTAATTTTACTACTCACCCAAATGTTCGAAATAACAATAACTCTAATATCGATTTAGTTTTTTGTAGTATAAACATTGCCGATAAAATATCTGTAAATGTACTTGATGAAACATACGGTTCTGACCATTTTCCAATCACTCTATAGACGTAGATACGCAAAAACATTTATATATTAAACGCTCCTATAGTCTCAAATCGTTAAAAACGGATTGGAAAAGGGTAGAAACCAAATTGAACAATAGGTACTCTTCTTTTTTCTTTTCTGAATATGACTCTTTGTTACCATCTAAAAAATACGAATATTTTGTGAATATTATTTCCAACGCAATTATTGATTCTACGCCTCGAAAAAATTATAATTATGCAAAAAAAAGGCGAAATCCGGTCCCCTGGTGGGACAACGAATGTAACAGAATTAAAAGACTACGTCGGGCCTCCTATAAAAAATGGGAATTCTCGAATAATTTAACAGATCTTATTGAATATAACAAAAATTGCGCCATGGCTACTCAATTATTTAAAAAAAAAGAAAGAATATATTAAAAAATTTGCAGAATCGATTAACATGATATTTTAGTTGCTAGTAATAACATAGTAAAATTAAATGAAGTAAAATCAAAGTTAAGTAAAGAATTTGAAATGACTGTTCTTGGCAAACCAAAGCAATTTTTGGGAATATCCATTAGGCGCGATATGGAGAACCAAATTATTGTTTTACAAGCGGTTTAGTGAGAATGTCGGCCAGCTGCTCTTTTGACTCAACGTACTTAATATATATTCTGTTACGACGAACAAGGGAAGTAAACGGATCTTTTCCTTACGTTGGTATATCTTTTGTAATGTAGAAATATGAAGAAAGCCAAGTTATTGCTTGCCAATAGTCACATTGACGAAAGTTATTCGACAACTTATAATAACTTCAATGAAAATGACTTCCAGTTTCAAAACAAATAAAGATAAATAATCAATTCAAAAACTAAAAGAAAGTCGAGTTCATTAGATATAATTTAAAAAAAGAAGCTAAAATTGCTCTATTTGAAGTAAAGTTATGAAGAAAATAAGAAATTAAAGAATTTGGGCTAAAAGAAACAATAAACTTTCATACTAAAATATCTTCAATTTCTTATTTTTATCATAACTTTGCTCCAGATTGAGCAAGTTTAGCTTCTTTTTTTAAATTATATCTACTTGAACTCAACTTGCTTCTAATTTTTGGTTCGATCGTTTATCTTATTTGTTTCGGAGTTATCAAATTGGAAGTAATTTTCATTGAAATTATTATTAGACGTCGAATAACTTTCGTCAATGTGGCCATTGGCAATCAATCACTTG
>JANSJX010001267.1:0-10014 GCA_026168455.1 Theocolax elegans
ATTAAAGCGTTTTAATTTTTGAATAATTAAATAAAATGGTAGACTTTTTTCGAAAAAAGACAAAAATACGTGTTTTACTGTTTTTGGTCAAAAAAGAGTTAAAATAGAAATTGAAGAAAAAACCTCGATATGCGCTATAGCTCTAGTAGTAAAGATTAAGTATGTGGAAAAATTTCATAAGGATCGGTTTAGTAGTTTTGCAGATTTTATCAACAAGACATTGAGAAATATTGTTTTGAAAAAACACGTTTTAAGTTTTTTAAGGAAAAATCATGAAAAAAATGTTATCTGTTCTTAATTAGCGATGCATACACGAGGGTAGATTGGTACACCCAAGAATTAAACACAAAAGTAATGTGCGTTTAATTCTTGAGTGTACTAATTTACCTTTGTCTCCTTTTCTTCATGACGTACATTGGTATACTTTCGAAAAAAGCAAAAAAAATCGATTTCTGAAAATTCTAATCAGAGTAGACCCCTTAAATAATAAGTCTTTCTACAACGTTTCAGGTAAATACAGAAAAGACACCCTAAACAGTTTTTGCATTGAAAATATACGATTTTCCGTGATTCGTATTCAGGTTTTGCATAAAATTGTACATATTTTTAATTAAATGTAATAATAATCTTTTTTCTCGGTTGATAACTCACGGGGTAAGTACAAATGATTGTGAAATTTTGTATGATGATATATCTAATCTAGATTGCGTAAAGTCAGAAGACGGTGTTCTTATGGTTTTCCCTAACGAGATGAGTATATAGAGCAAGGCGGCTGTCAAGCCAGGCGGGTTCTAAGCCACTTACCATCAGAGCAAGCGATTCCTACCTTACCGACTGCGGATTCTAATTCCCGGCTAAATGTAGTTTTGCATAGGTTAATTATTAGTGGTAATATGGTAATCTATCATACCGACACCCGCTGGCCTTGCATAATCAAAATCTACTATACCGACAATGGTTACGTCTAGCATAAGCAAGGTTATGTG
This sequence comes from Theocolax elegans, assembly GCA_026168455.1. Taxonomy (NCBI): domain Eukaryota; kingdom Metazoa; phylum Arthropoda; class Insecta; order Hymenoptera; family Cerocephalidae; genus Theocolax; species Theocolax elegans. The sequence goes on from JANSJX010001267.1 coordinate 987, forward strand.
CGAATCTTCGTATGCGAGTGACAAAATCTACTCTATCGGTAGTCACAAAAGCGAGGTTATGTACGAATCTTCGATATCGATCTACGCGAGTGTCAAAATCCGCTACCGACGTGAGTTGGCGAGATCGAAGCTAGCGCCCCCATTCTCGCCGTCGGCGTCTGCGTCGTAGTTAGTCCAGTGAAAATAGGTCTGAAATCGACTTGTCACAGAAATGATTCATCTGGATTCTCCTGTGAGACTTTGTATGAGTAGCATCAGAGAGATAGTTATATTAAAGCGGAAGCGATCAGGGATCAAGTGAAAAAAAAAAAAGACTATTAGCTCGCTGTTACGATCGCCGATCGTACAGTGTGCAGCAAATCTGCAACACCGAAAGGGGCAGAACAAGGTACACCAGCCAGCCAAAATGACCTTGCCTAAGAAGGAAAACTCGAAACCTCAGGACGAGGAATCAAAGAATGGCGATGATGACAAAAATATGGAGACCTCAGACTCGGAGTACAGCAACACGTCGGGAGGCGAGTCATCGGATGGATCAGCTACTCCAACGGAGGAAGCTGGTTTTGAATCTCCCAAGAGAAGAAAGAGAAAAAGAAAGAGCTCCATCAACAGCAGCCAGGTACCGACCCCAATTAAAAATAATTCAGTGTATTAGCTCAAACCGATGATGAGTCAAGCGCGACAGTAGTAATCAAAAAATCCGTATCAATTCCCCCTTTTAACGTTCTACTTGAAAAAGAAAAAACCTTTAAAGACTTGCAGAAAACGATTAATACTTCGTGTGAATTCGCGCCAATAATAATAAATAAACCGCGGAGTAAAGAGATGAGTATTAGAGTTGCGACATTAACCGATTACAGAGCTCTACAAACAGCCTCGAAACTGAAAAGTACGCGTTCTACACGTTTAAAGATCCGCTAACCACACCTCCGGTTAAAGTCGTGTTTAAGCACCTTCCCGAGACAACGACCACGGAAGAAGTAAAAACAGAATTGCAAAGATTAGGTTTTAAAATTATCAACGTTTCACAGATGCGAAAAAATGGATCGACAAAAGGTATCTTTTTACCTGTATTCCTAATAACCCTCGAAAACTCGGAAAAAACCAAGGCAATAAAAGATTTAAAAACATTATTTTACGTCAAAATAACAATCGAGGACTACGTTAAACCAAAGGCTCCGATTCAATGTTTTAAATGCCAAAGATACAACCACGTATCAAGTCAATGTCGTGTAAATCCACGGTGCGTTAAATGCGGCGATGAGCACGCGTCTAAGATTGTTTAAAAACAACTGAGACTCCGGGTAAATGTGCTAATTGCAAAGGCAATCACACTGCTAACTACAGGGGTTGTCCGGCTTACAAACAAACTCGTGCATCGATAAACAAAATAAACAATAAATCTGCACCTAAAGAACAAAATCTAAAGCTAAAAAACCAAATCTGCAATCAACAACAGACTTTCCAAGCCTAAAAGAAAACCGGATAAAACAGCTGAACAACCCTCCGCGCCGACGAAATTAAACGCCAATGAAAGGATAAAATCTTACAAAGAATCGTTACAAAAAGCTGCTAAACCGGAAAACAATAAACCAGAATCGTTTGACGATATTATAAATTATTTACGAGAAACAAGCGAACTAGCGCGTAAAATCATGACAGGGTAAACTCTCGCGAATAGAAGCTGTAAACAGCGCTGCTGAATTAAGTTGCACTTTATTAAGCATAACTTTCAAATATGGCAAATTCATCGACTAAATTAAAAATCTGCGCGTGGAATGCTCATGGCTGCTTCAATAAAAACTCGAAATTGAATCGTTATAGTTAAACATGATATAGATATCTGCCTAATATCGGAAACATTATTAAAAAATAACAATAAATTCAAAATTCGCGATTATGACACATACAGAAATGACAACAATCGAGATACAGCAATAATAGTTAAACGACACCTAAATCATTATGAATACCCAATAAAAAATCTAGAACACGTAGAAGCAACAGCAATAAAAATTAAAATTCAAGGCTCCGAGGGTCGCGATAGTTTCAACTTACAACGGGCCCTAATACAATATTCAATAACCTGACTACAACAGAATCTTTTCGTTAAATCAATCGGTACTAGCCGCGGGTGACTTCAACGCGAAGCATAAATCGTGGGGAAGTCGAGTGAATAATCCATTAGGCAATAAATTAAAAGATTACAGTGATAAGAAAAATTTAATAATCTGCGCACCAGCTGAATTCACTCATTATCCTTACACAAAAAACCATAAACCGGACATCATAGATTTGCAATAACCAAAAACATAACATACCAATTAGATATTCAAGCGGTTTCAAGAATTAAATTCCGACCATTTACCAATAATAATAACTATGGAAACAAATAGTGTATTTAATTATCCGAAATCAAAATTCAACTTTAAACAAACAAATTGGGAAAGTTTCACAAAACATCTATTAGACAATAACCTAATACAGAAATTTAGATCAGCAGATAAAATAGATAATGCTTTAGAAAACTTAACTTTATCAATTAAAAAATGCAATAGCAAACTCGACAACCCACCTCGGATAACTCAAACCGCGATCCTCCATTACCTAAAGATATAATGTTAAAAATAAACGAAAGAAATAAATTGAGATCAAAGCACCACAAATCTCCAAACGTAATAATTAAAAATAAAATAAACAGACTTCAAAAAGAAATAGAATCGCGAGATAAAAGAATTTAGATGCAATTCGTGGAATAATTACTTAAAATCATTAAACATTAAAGATAATTCACTATGGAGAATAACTAAAATATTAACTAAAACAAGAACTTCAATATCTCCGTTAAAAGACGAAAATAATGAATTAAAATTTTTCTCACCGCAGGATAAGGCCGACTGTCTAGCTAAAAACTTCGCAAAACATTCACTCCTCACGATAATCCATCAATACCCGCGTTTATCAAAGAAACAGACGAATATATTAAAAAATATCTCGAGTTAAAATGCACAGATAAAATACCTCAAATCGCGCCATATCAATTAAGAAACCACATAAAAAGTACTAAAAACAATAAAGCTCCAGGCCCGGATGAAATAACAAACTTTGTCTTAAAAAAACTACCGATCGAATATTTAGTAATAATCACCGAAATTTTCAATTCCTGCTTTAAACTTCAATACTTCCCGGATAAATGGAAAAAAGCAATAGTACTTGTATTTTTAAAACCGGGTAAAGATCAGACACAGGCCACGAGTTACAGACCCATAAGTCTTCTAAATACACTAAGTAAATGTTAGAATCAATGGTTTTAATATTCTTAAATAAATTCATTAAAACTAACAGTCTCTAAGAAATGAACAATTCGGTTTTCGCGAAGGTCACTCAACGCAGCACCAAATACTCCGATTAACAGAACGCGTAACTAAAAGCTTTAACTGGAAACAAAAACACCGGCGCGGTACTATTAGACGTAGAAAAAGCATTTGATAGCGTATGGATAAATGGCATTTTAAGAAAATAATAGAATATAATATACCTAAATGGATAATACACTTTTTTAAATGAGTACCTAAATAACAGAAAGTTTGTAGTTAAAATAGATAACACCGAGTCAATAGAACAAAATATAAAAGCAGGCGTTCCACAAGGAAGTCTTATGGGTCCGGTAATATTTATCTTAAGCATCAACGATATGCCTAAGTTAACAAATCAAATGGAAATAGGAATCTATGCTGATGACACAATAATATACACATCAGCTAGAAGTAATGACACAATAGTTAAAAGGCTAAACGAACAACTCGAACTAATAAATGATTGGTGTAAAAAATGGAGGATCAAAATAAACGCAACTAAATCGGATGCCATACTATTCTCGGTCAAAAAGTCAATACAAATAAAATAGAACAGCCAAAATTCAATAATACAAAGATACCGTGGAAGACCAACGTAAAATACCTCGGGGTCACTTTGGATAAAAGATTAAAATTCCACACACACACGACTAATTTGCAAATAAAGCATACGGAGCAATAGCTAAATTAAATCCGCTTATTAATCAACACTCGTCATTAAACATAAACAACGGGCTCATTATATACAAAATGCTAATCAGACCTATAATACATACGCTTCAACAGTCTGGGGAGGTGCAGCCGATATAAATATCAATAAATTCAACGAACGCAAAATCGAGTATTAAAACTAATAACTAAAGCACCGATGTATACTAAAATCTCGCGATTACATAAAGAACTAGGAAATGAGAATATTATAAAAGACTACATACGCGATTCCGCAATTAAATTTTATGAAAACACCGAAAACTCAAAGTACGAACTCGTGAAAAACCTCGGCAAATATGAATTCGAGCCACGCGATAAACACCGCAGACCTAAAGACTTTTAAGTATAAAATAATAATGATATATTTATTTCATTTCAGGCATCCATCAGCATCCAACGGAGTCAAGATTATTAATAAAACTAACCCCCTATTAACTAAATTCTTCCCCCATACTAATAACACTAATTTACTAATTTCTTTTCAGCGCGGCATTGGTAACAAACCAATGCCGGACAAGTCAGTGGCTTTTTTCCCTCGCAAGAGGTTTTTTGCCCTGAATAAAGTCCTGTTCAAACAGTCATGTCCCAACATTTCCTTACCAGTGTGAAAACGTTCGTTAGAACGGTACACTTAACCCCAACTCCTTATTTAACCCTTTGGAACCTCCCAAAAGGAGAGGCTGCTTGACCTTCTCACCATTAAAACATCGAATGGGAGAAAGCCAGTGTCTGTGGCAGAGCCTCACTGGAGGGGGCGTGGTGGTGCCCCTTTCACCCTTTCCCTTCCTTCCTTTTTTGTCACAGAAATGGCTGAATTTTGATATTAGGTAAATCGAGTCGGAGAAACGATTCTGAAATTTGCAGCTTCCTAGGTCCAGGGATTCTATGCGAAATAAGCGTTTAAAGTTATTTTAAATTATTCTCAATAACCGTTGGGTCTACAGTAAAACGAACTAGTGCCAAATGAAAGAACGTAAAATTTACCATCGGGAAACGATTTTTATTCGATTTTTGTAAGTGTAAAATTTTGAGATAATTAAAGAAAAAGACATAAAATTCATCCCAAATAAGGAGTAGAGGGGAAGCGCAGACGACATGGCCGCCGCTGCCCCCACCCGTGGCTCTAAGCGCAATAAGAGCGAGGCAACTTTGATGGTTTCGTGTTACCTCACGGCAAAGTCGAGAATTTTTTTTGGCGCTTTAAATACTGCAAGTGTAACATAGCGGCAGGATTTGGATAAATGGGCCTTTTTATATTTTATGCAGTGTCAACTTATTAGAAAGATGTTTTCCTCTATACAAAATCAATTATGTTTTTCTTATATGTTTCTCGATTATAGTGTATTATTATAGCGTGGAAAAATTTGAGTAATTTCTAATATTTAATTACTTAAAACAAATTTTTAATAACACCCAATACTAATCGCAATTATTAAATGTTGCCTGTTAAAGGTATGTGATACCCAAATTTTAGAGATCTATATAACTTAAAAAATCCCGAAAATTTTAAAACCTAATTATATAAGAATAAATCTGAAAAAAATCATAGATACTGCACAAAACAAATAGAATAGCGTGATAGAGAGATTTTTAAGAAATAATTAATTATCAATTAATTATACGTAGAAAACTATTTTTGGAAGGTAATGTATAGCTTATTCACGGCTGCCTAAAATTTCGCTGGTTTATCAATAAAAAAATATGAAAAATTCACAGAATATCTTCAAAGGAAACACAACATTGTTACAGAAATTTTTTTTCGATCAATTGAAGTTCTCCTAGCACCTAGAAGTTGACACCCGAAATGTCCAAATTTAATAAAAATATTTCATCATATTGCGCGTCAAAAACAAATTTTTTAAGCGGTAACAGAGGTTTGCGCGTCCAACCGTTTATTAATTATTGCAAAAAAAACGTCCGGGTGCTGTAAAAATAAAAATTGGATTTGCGCCAATTAATTAATAGCCCAGGAGTACCGGAATAGGGTAAATTAATCAATTTTTCGACGCGCAATCAGCACCCTTATTAGTTTAACTTCAAGTAGTTTAAATCATTAAATATCAATAATTAAAATTTTACGTATGTATATGGTATATCTATAGCGCGGGCGACGCTGCGCGCGGGCTAGCGAGACAACATTCCCTTTTATTTTTCACCAACTTGAAGCTAAGGTTACTGTAAAATTATTTTCCAATAAGTCAATGACGCGCAATCAGCACCCGGTATTACTTTATTGCTAAGTGCTGAAGATGGTAAATAAAAAATTATTTAAATTCCTGCAGTTACAGTATATCTATAGCGTGCAGGGTGCTGGCGCGCGCGAATGATGCGATATCGAGGTCGATGACATTATTCAATAAAATAATAAAAACATTGTTGAAATTCCATTTCGATAAATTCGATGACGACTTACTTTTTGACAATCAATTTAAGTAAGCTTTCCTCAAATTTCAGGCCAATCCAAATTCAATATGTTAATTAAAATAATCTTTATTTATGTGCATTAATGTACTCTTTATTAGCATAAATTAAATTTTTAATGAAAATTTTTAATTTGTAAGATTTTTATAGGTGAAACAGTGTCCGGTTCCCTTAAGATGCCTACAACTTTGGTAAATTTGCGCGTTAGGGTCTAAAAATCTGTATTTCTTCATACTTTTTGCAACAAAATATATCCCATAGTTAGTTATTACTATTACTTTTACGATTATTCTGATTATTGATAAATATGCAATATAATTAGTTGAAAGTAAAAAAGACAAGGGAGCGTTGGCGAGCGAGGTAATTCAAGTAATAATTACTGCAGTTAAATTCAAAACAGGGTGTTGATTGCGCGTGATCGAATCTTTTGAAATGCAGCTTTTTAAATATATTGCGACTGCACCTAGAAAAATCAGCTATCGGTTACTGCTTGCGCGTGATCCAAATTTGTTGAAATTCAATGTTTAGCTAGGCCTTAATTATTATTTCGTTGAACAAAGTGATTGTCCATGGTATCGCAAAGGAAGGAAGGAAGGGAAAGGGTGAAAGGGGCACCACCACGCCCCTCCAGTGAGGCTCTGCCACAGACACTTGGCTTTCTCCCATTCGATGTTTTAATGGTGAGAAGGTCAAGCAGCCTCTCCTTTTGGGAGGTTCCAAGGGTTAAATAAGGAGTTGGGGTTAAGTGTACCGTTCTAACGAACGTTTTCACACTGTAAGGAAATGTTGGGACATGACTGTTTGAACAGGACTTTATTCAGGGCAAAAAACCTCTTGCGAGGGAAAAAAGCCACTGACTTGTCGGCATTGGTTTGTTAACCAATGCCGCGCTGAAAAGAAATTAGTAAATTAGTGTTATTAGTATGGGGGAAGAATTTAGTTAATAGGGGGTTAGTTTATTAATAATCTTGACTCCGTTGATGCTGATGGATGCCTGAAATGAAATAAAATATATCATTATTATTTTATACTTAAAAAGTCTTTAGGTCTGCGGTGTTTATCGCGTGGCTCGAATTCATATTTGCCGAGGTTTTTCACGAGTTCGTACTTTGAGTTTTCGGTGTTTTCATAAAATTTAATTGCGGAATCGCGTATGTAGTCTTTTATATATTCTATTTCTAGTTCTTTATGTAATCGCGAGATTTTAGTATACATCGGTGCTTTAGTTATTAGTTTTAATACTCGATTTTGCGTTCGTTGAATTTTATTGATATTTATATCGGCTGCACCTCCCCAGACTGTTGAAGCGTATGTAATTATAGGTCTGATTAGCATTTTGTATATAATGAGCCCGTTGTTTATGTTTAATGACGAGTGTTGATTAATAAGCGGATTTAATTTAGCTATTGCTCCGTATGCTTTATTTTGCAAATTAGTCGTGTGTGTGTGGAATTTTAATCTTTTATCCAAAGTGACCCCGAGGTATTTTACGTTGGTCTTCCACGGTATCTTTGTATTATTGAATTTTGGCTGTTCTATTTTATTTGTATTGACTTTTTTGACCGAGAATAGTATGGCATCCGATTTAGTTGCGTTTATTTGATCCTCCATTTTTTACACCAATCATTTATTAGTTCGAGTTGTTCGTTTAGCCTTTTAACTATTGTGTCATTACTTCTAGCTGATGTGTATATTATTGTCATCAGCATAGATTCCTATTTCCATTTGATTTGTTAACTTAGGCATATCGTTGATGCTTAAGATAAATATTACCGGACCCATAAGACTTCCTTGTGGAACGCCTGCTTTTATATTTTGTTCTATTGACTCGGTGTTATCTATTTTAACTACAAACTTTCTGTTATTTAGGTACTCATTTAAAAAGTGTATTATCCATTTAGGTATATTATTCTATTAATTTTCTTAAAATGCCATTTATCCATACGCTATCAAATGCTTTTTCTACGTCTAATAGTACCGCGCCGGTGTTTTGTTTCCAGTTAAAGCTTTTAGTTACGCGTTCTGTTAATCGGAGTATTTGGTGCTGCGTTGAGTGACCTTCGCGAAAACCGAATTGTTCATTTCTTAAGAGACTGTTAGTTTTAATGAATTTATTTAAGAATATTAAAAACATTGATTCTAAACATTTACTTAGTGTATTTAGAAGACTTATGGGTCTGTAACTCGTGGCCTGTGTCTGAAATAAAAAACAACTTATAAGTGAAATTATGAGTGATGGCTAAAAACCAAGAGAAGCGATGTAACAGACCATAGTTCTTTGAAACACATGAAAATCGAAATGTTGATATTAAAGAGTTAAACCTGAACTAAAAGAAAAGATCAACTACTCAAAGAACTTTTAAACAAAGAAAAAGAAAATGAAGGAACTAAAATCACAAATTCATATGCTGAGACACTGATAAAATCCAAAACCTATAATAAACCGACACCTAAATAATATTAAAAAAACCAAAAAAGAAGAGAATATACGCGACAATAGTGCAAGAGCGTCTCATTATTAATTAAAGATAAAACCATTA